>CAMZMU010000053.1:42299211-42559678 GCA_947311845.1 Poa pratensis
TGCCGTGGTGATGGTTTTTCTGCACCATGCAGACCTTCACCACCTCTCTCAGCAGTGTCCTTTGCCCGAGCCTTCTGAAAGAGCATAATTTGCTCTTACTCATTTTTTGGTGATGTTGACAATACAACATGTGCCCTAACTCATTGTCTAGGTGTGATCAGGTTTATGCAAACATCTCCGTTAATCTCGCATCGAAAAAAGGAAGAGAAGGAGTTGTTTCTGTCTTCGGGCGGTAGTACCGCCCCTTCGGGCGGTAGTACCGCTAGGTACTCTTTGCCAAAAGTCAGCGGCAGTACCGCTCACGGTACCGCCCAAAGGGGATTCTGGCGCCCATGTGCGGCACTACCAGCGGTACTACAGGCGGTAGTACCGCTGGCTCAAGATGGTCAGCGCTGGAGGTTGACCAGCACAGCGGCAGTACCGCTCGCGGTACCGCCGGACGGAGGTTCGGAAGGCCATGTGCGGTACTACCGGCACTACGGGCGGTAGTACCGCTCATGAGGTTTCGAGGCGCAGTCAGCGCGCTGGTTTGACCGCGGCGCAGAAGACGCCAGCGGTAGTACCGCCCGGCGCAGCGGTACTACCGCTGGCTCGGGAAAAAGGTCTCAACGGCCAGATTTTGGGGAGGGCTATTTAATGCCCTCCACCTACCTCCAGCTTGGTAGCTTGACCAAACTTGAAGACTCCATTATTGCAAGCTCAAGAATCACTAGATCTCCCAATCCCTCCACCCAAACTCGTTGATACTTGAGGATTGAAGGAGAAGGCCCGGATCTACATCTTCACCAAGCCGTTCTTCATTTCCCCCTCATTTACTGGAGGGCCCCTTTGCTAGGATTTCCATTGGGAAAACCTAGCTTCTTATTGTACTCACTTGCTGTCTTTGTGACAGATTTGTAGCTATTCGGGAGCCCCCAATCCTCTTGTGGGTTGTGCCCCGGATCGTTGTTGTAAGGGCTCCGGATTCCGCCTTGAAGGATTCCGATAGTGGAAGGTGAATCAAACCTTTGTGGTGCGGTTCATCGGAGAAGAAGGTGACGCCTTTGTGGCGGTTGAGTTTTGACCTTCGTGGTAGCTCACACCTCTCCAACGAGACGTACTCCCCTAAAAAGGAGGAACTCGGGAATACATCCTTGTCTCCGCGTGCTTTCACTTCGGTTACTTCTATCCTTGTTTATAGTCTTTACTTCGTGTATCTTGTTTAGTTGCTAGCTTATCATATAGGTAAATTCACCTTAGTTGCATATCTAGAGAATTTACCTTTTTGTGTCAAGACTAATTTGAAAAAGTATTAAAATTGAAATAGCACCTATTCACCCCCCCCCCTCTAGGTGTCATACGATCCTTTCAATTGGTATCAGAGCCTCGGCTCTCTTGTTGGGCTTAACCGCCTAAGAGAAGTATGACACTAAGTGATGATGAGTCCACGAAGGACCAAGCCACTCCGGCATCCATGGCCGATCTCAAAACGATGGAAACATCATTGAAATCGTCTATCGATACCCAATTTGCTGAGATGCGTGACTTGCTCAAGCGACTCACAAGTGGCAAGGTTCCTACGGAGACCGTCTCACTAGAGGACTCCGCTAACTCCAATGACGGTGATACCGAGGAGGAAAAGAGAAAAAGAAAGGGTTGAAAATACCGATCTTAAGAATCCCTCCACATCTACCACCATACCCGAAGGTGGGAAGCCGGAGTACCATGCGGTTCCCCTTGTGTACTCTCCCGACCCACCTATCCATCATACTCGTATAAACCCCTTGGGTCCACCTCCTAAACTTAATGCATTGGCTTTTGCTACTTGGCAACACTTAATGAAATCTCATATCAACAGTTCCTCTATCGAGATTTGGAGGATCATTCAATAGGGATTCAAGGCCGTGAATCCTAACAACTTGACAAGAAGAGAGGTGGCCGAGAAACAACTCAATGCTTCCGCTCTCCACATGATTGAACTTGCCGTTGGAGAGAATGGCATGCATCACATTCAACATGTCTCCACCGCCAAAGAAGCTTGGGAATGCCTTGAGATGGCATTTCTTGGAAATGAAAGCATGAAGAGGAATAGATTTGATGCCTTGAGCAATGAGGCCGAAGGTTTCTACATGCTTGATAGTGAAACTCATGAGGAGATGTATGGAAGACTCAAGATTCTTGCCAAAGCCTTTTATAATGTTGGGGCAACCTATGTGGATGATGCTTGGATCAAGAGGAAGTATGTGAATGCTCGCATGCCCTTCGAGCCCGTTGACTTGAAGGCCCTACAAGGAAAATACAACTACCTTGAGATGACGTCTAATGAAGTTATGCAAGAGATGCAAGCCTCCAAGGTTGCCACCAAGAATGCTCTAGACACCCGTGCTAGGGCCATGGGAATGAAACAAGGTCCCTCTCTTGCTTTGAAGGCCAAGGTTGTGTGCCTTGATGAACATGATGAAGTTGAAGCATGCCCGAACAACATTCCTCCCGATGACCTTGAACAAACCCTCCATGGTCACATAGCTCTTGCAACAAGGACATTTTGGAATGACCCGGCCAAGGCAAAGGCTCAACTTGATCGAACAAGCAATCCAAGTGGGAAGAAGGAGTTTGCTAATAGGATATGAGAATAGAGAGCAAAACGGTGGAAGGCTTGTCCTCAAGGGCCAATCAAACATGATACAAAAGAAGCCTTTTGTCAAGAGAAGCCATTCTTCAAGAAAGCACCAAGAATTGTGTTGATGACTCAAGAAGAGTATCCTTCCGAGGATTCCGAAGAAGAAGAAGAACCCACTCGTGAGGTGGCCGCATTGGCCATTGTATCAACTCCACCTCCTTCTCTCTTCGAATCCCCCAATGAGAACCTCTCCATCAACACCGCTCGTTGCCTCATGGCTCACGTCACCGAGGTATCATCTTCTACTCCCAAGACTATGCATGAAATAGATGATAAAACTAGTCTTGTGATTAAGAAAGAACTTGTTGCTTCCGATACTATTGTGGCTAACTTGCAAGGTGAAACTAAGGCATATGTTGAGTCTCTCTTGAGACAACTTGATGCGGCCGAAGAAATCCTTGATGACAAGGGAAAATTGAGAGAGAGGATGCTCTCACCATTGCATCCTTGAATGCCTCTCTTCAAGAAGAGAGTGAATATAGAACTCTCTTGAGGAAAGATTGAGTCCTTGATGATAAAAATGATGAAATAATTGCTAAAATCATTAAGGATAGAGACCATGTCTTTGCTAAATATAAAGTGATTAAAAAGGAGAAAGCCGAGTTTGTGGTTGCTAATGCTAGACTCCTTGAGGATGTGGAGAAACTTAACAAGGCTCACAAGGCCTTGGAAAGTACCCACTCTCTTCTAGTCAAGTCTCATGAGCAACTTCAAACTCAACTTTCTAAATCTAACTCACCTAGCACTCTACTCCCTCTTGTGATCATGCAAATGTTATTGAGGAAAATGCTAGGTTGAAGGTTGAGCTTGCCAAGGCCACTAGTGCCAAGACCTCTATTCCTAAAGGTAAAGAAAAGGTTGTTGCTCAAATTTTTGAGCAAAAGCCACACAAAGGGAAGGAGGGTCTTGGTTATGTGGCCAAGGCAAAGAAGAAGAAGAGCAACACCAATGCCAAGCCCGCACAAGCCAAGACTTCCATTGCGGGTGGTAATGCCACTAGGGGCAAGACCACTCGTAGTGACTTTGCGGGGCATAACAATCCCAACTACATTCTTTATGTTGATTATTATGGGGATGTTTATGCAAAATATGTTGGTCCTTATGATGGTTACATTGCTTATTCTATTTGGGTTCCTAAGACCCTTGTTGCTAACAAAAGAGGACCCATTGAGAAATGGGTACCTAAAACCAAGCAATGATTTCTTGTAGGACTATGCTTCCGGTGGGTCTAAATGGGTGGTTGATAGTGGATGCACTAGTCATATGACCGGAAGCAAGGAGATCATGACGGAGTTGGGACCAAATATAAATCAAGCATCCGTCTCCTATGGTGATAAATCAAAAGCGGAGGTAACGGGTCTCGGCAAGGTGGTAGTTGCAAAGGATATCACCCTTGTAAATGTCATGCTTGTCGAGTCCCTCGGTTACAATCTTATGTCCGTTCGTGCACTTAATAAGATGAATTTTGATGTCCATTTTACTATTGATATGGTGGTACTCTTGAGGAGCAAGACTCTAAAGGTCATGTTCGTTGGGTATGTTGAAAATGAGTTGTTCGTGGTGGACTTTTCGGGGTCTACCAACACTCAAGCAATATGCCTATTCGGAAAGGCCGACGTGGGATGGTTGTGGCATCGCCGCTTGTCCCATGTCAACATGAGAACTTTGCAAAGTCTTCACAAGGGTGGCCACATTCTTGGACTAAAAGACAATGTTTCTTTTTCTAGAGATCGTCTTTGTAGGGCTTGTGTTGAAGGAAAGATGCATGATTCTCCCCATCCAAGCAAGACCATCATTTCATCAAAGAGGATATTGGAACTTCTTCATGTTGATCTCTTTGGTGCCGTGCCTCAACCAAGTCTTGGTGGGAAGAAATATTGTTTGGTGATTGTTGATGACTATTCAAGATTTACTTGGGTTTATTTCTTCAAGACGAAGGATGAGACCCAACAAGCCGTCATCGACTTTTCCAATGAAGTTCAACGCCAACACAATGTCCCTATATTGGTCATTAGGAGTGATAATGGCTCCGAGTTCAAGAACTACACCTTAAATGAGTTTCTTAGTGAAGAGGGGATTCGTCATCAATATTCCGCTGCATATACCCCTCAACAAAATGGTGTAGCCGAAAGGAAGAACCGGACTCTCATGGATATGGCAAGGTCTATGTTGGCGGAGTTTAAGTCTCCACTTTCTTATGGGCCGAGGCTATCTCCACGGCGTGTCATTCATCAAACCGGCTATTCTTTCGCGTTGGCAAGAAGTTTACACCTTATGAGATGCTCACCGGCAACAAGCCCAATGTCTCCTACTACCGAGTATTTGGTTGTAAGTGTTTCTATAAGAACAAAAGTGTTCGTTTGTCTAAATTTGAATCTAAAGCTTTAGAGGGTGTTTTTGTTGGGTACGGTGCCGAATCTCACACCTATAGAGTCTATGACAAAACCGTTGGGAAAGTCATAGAATCTTGTGATGTGAGGTTCGATGAGAATGACGGCTCCCAAGTGGCGCAATTTCATGTTTGTGATGTAGATAATGAAGAGCCTCAAGATGCTATAAGAAGAATGGGCATTGGTTTCCATCGTCCCGTTGAGATTCATTACGAGTCTCCTCAAGCAAGTCCAAGCTCCATTCAAGTGGAGGCCTCTTCATCACAAGTTGAAACGGCGCCTATCATGGAAGCAAATGATGCACCACCCCAAGAACAAGTTCAAGACCCTCCTCATGTTGACCAAGTTGCTATGCAAGAACCAAGTTCTCCTATTGTTGATGCTAGCCAAGGTCATGACCAAGATCAACCCTCTCCTTCCATTGTTGAAGATGTGCTTCAAGATGATCAAGGTCAACATTCCGGTCAAGACGGGGACTCAAATGATCAAGATGATCAAGAGATACCTCCAAGATGCAATAGAGATATCGAAGCCCGTCGTAAAGCAAGATTGAAAAGACTTTGAAATAAAGAGTCACCATCTAGAAACATCCTTGGTGACCACAAGAGAGGTGTTACCACAAGAAGGCAATTGGCAAGCTTTAGTGAACATCAAGCTCATATTTCCATGGTGGAACCAAAGAAAGTGTTTGAAGCTCTTGAAGATCCGGATTGGTTAGAAGCTATGCATGATGAACTCAATAACTTCAAGCGCAACAAAGTGTGGAATCTAGTTGAGAAGCCAAAAGATTGCCGCAATGTTATAGGCACAAAGTGGATATTCAAGAACAAGCAAGATGAGCATGGAATGGTTGTGAGGAACAAGGCAAGATTGGTTGCACAAGGGTACTCTCAAGTTGAAGGCATTGATTTTGGAGAGACTTATGCACCCGTGGCTCGCCTTGAGTCCATCCGTATCCTTCTTGCATATGCATCACATCATAACTTTAAATTGCAACAAATGGATGTGAAAAGTGCTTTCTTAATGGTCCTTTAAAGGAGTTGGTATATGTTAAGCAACCACCGGGTTTCGAGGACCCTAAATTCCCTAACCATGTCTACAAGCTTGATAAGGCGCTCTATGGTCTCAAACAAGCACCTCGTGCTTGGTATGAGCACCTAAGAGAGCTATTGCTAGACCGTGGATTTGAATTGGGGCAAATCGATCCCACCTCTTTACCAAGAGGGTAAAGGGGAGCTTTTCATATGCCAACTTTATGTTGATGATATTATATTTGGCTCATCTAACAAAGCTTTCAATGATGAATTTTCAAAGCTTATGACCGATAGGTTCGAGATGTCTATGATGGGCGAATTGAAGTTCTTTCTCGGTTTTGAGATCAAGCAATTGAATGAAGGGACTTTCATCTCTCAAACCAAATATACCCAAGACATGCTCAAGAGGTTCAATATGCACAATGCTAAGGGAAGCGGTTTCCATGGACACCAAATGCCATCTTGAACTTAACCCCGACGGTATCGATGTTGATCAAAAACTTTATCGCTCTATGATTGGTTCTTTGCTTTATCTTTGTGCATCTAGACCCGATATTGTGTTGAGTGTAGGGGTGTGTGCAAGATATCAAACCGCTCCTAAAGAAAGCCACATGGTGGCGGTCAATAGAATCCTTCGATATTTGGTTTATACCCCAAGGTTTGGTTTGTAGAACCCAAAGGGCACTAATTTCTCTCTTGCCGGGTACACAGATTCGGATTGGGCCGGTTGCAAGGATGATAGGAAATCAACTTCCGGGGCATGCCAATTTCTTGGTAGGTCCTTGGTGAGTTGGTCTTCTAAAAAGCAAAATTGCATATCTCTATCCTCCGCCGAAGCAGAGTATGTGGTGGCCGCTAGTGCATGCCTCTTTTGTGCGACAATGAAAGTGCTATCAAGATTGGCCACAATCCGGTGCAACACTCAAGAACGAAGCATATTGAGATTTGTCATCATTTTATTCGGGATCATATTGCCCGTGGTGATATTGAGCTTGGCTATATTCCAACCAAAGACCAACTTGCGGATATTTTCACGAAGCCTCTTGATGAAGCAAGATTCACTTTTTGAGGCATGAGCTAAATATCGTGGATTCGAGGAGCCTTGACTTGACCATCTTGCATACACACCTATATTTTGACTATTTATTTGGTTTAGGTGTAGGCATGGATATAGGGGGAGTGCGGCCCTAATACATTGGACCATCCCTCCCCCCATTATGCCGACATTAAGAATTCATTTGCCTCTCTATATTCGTGCTATGAATTGTGAGCTTAAATGATGAGTAGTGGTTGTGAACCCAAGATACATCTTCGCGGTGTCACGCCACATACACTCTTACATGGTGGCCTAGGCCACCGTCCTCCTCCATATGAGGAGTTGATCTTATTTGGATCTTATTTGGGTGTTTTAGACCTTTCGCTTTGGGAGAGTGCTCAAATTTGGCCTTTCGTGTCGATTCTTGCATTTTTTGAGCAAACTCTCTCTCTCCAGTTTCGAGTTCTATCCTAAGCCACAACCTTATCCTAAGCCACACTCCTTCTCAAATACCTTTTATTTCATGCTCTCGGCGAAGTTGACGGTCGGAACCGGTGACAAATTCTTTTTACGGCTTCGTTTGGAGTCATAACAAGTATTTGCCCCCTGGCACCGGTACAACCGGCCCTTGGAGCGGTACTACCGCTGGCTCGGGTGCCTCAGCCCCTTGCCAGCGCGTGGGACCGCTGCCCGGGCCGCGCAGGAATCGGGGGCGGTACTACCGCTGGATCGAGCGGTAGTACCGCTCGTGCGGATTTTTTCAGGATAAGGGCTCGGGCGGATGGGTGAAAGTCAATCCTTTCACTTTCCCCATCCCCCCTCTCTCTCCTCCCGTGAATCCGTCGCCGCCGGCCATCCTCACCGTCGGGACCGAGCTTCCCCGGCCGTGGTTCTTGCAACCCCGGCCCCGGGACCTCTCGGGCATCTCTCCCTCCCTCGATCCTTTGCCATGAGCACCGGTAAGCTCTCTCCCTCTCTCTTATCTAGTTGATGGATGGAGATGACTAGATTGCTTCCCTCTTGGTGTTCTTGACAAATTGGTGCGGTAGAGATGCAATCTAGGATGCCTAGAACCCTGTGTATGAATCTTGTGAAGAATCTTTGGCTAGTTTTGTAGTTCTCCATCTAGATTTGTTGGATATGATTATGGATGTTTTCATGTTCCTCATTGAATCTATCACCATCTTGTGTCAAATACAACCTTCCTAGATGTTGTACTCCCACCTAGCATTTGTTTCCTCCAAGTTGTGTTCACTCGTGTTCTTGGTTTCCTATTCGTGAAATATTTGTGTGTTACTCATCTCCATGCTTTCTTACCCCATGCTATTCACAGGTGGTTCGAGTGGTTCTTAGTCTCGGGGAAAGAAACCTAGGGTTGACGAGATGGACGAGGAGTATGATCCCACAATGGAAGAGGTGTATGGTCCCCCGGTCACCAAGAGCAAGAAGGCTGCTCCGAAGAAGAAAGTTGCAGGCAACAAGAGCAAGAACTTGACAGCTAGTGAAATGTCTGACAAAGATTACACTTCCTTGAGGAAAAGAGATCCATATGCAGTTGATCGAGTGAATTTGACACCTCAGTTTCGGGGCAACAATCCTTTCTTCTATACCCGCTTTCAAGAGGAGTGCTACAATGAGATACTTCATCGCAAGCCCAATGACAATGTGCTAGAGCTGAGGTACATTGATATCCCTCACATGGAGAGAAAGCCAGAATACTTTGGAGAAGCCTTGTCTATGTGCCATGAGTTTGGGATTGTTCCTTTCATCACCCTCCAACAGAATTATGATGAAGCTCTTGTTTGCCAATTCCTTGCCACAGTCTATTTTGGCACCGGGGAGCCCCGCTACATCACTTGGATGACTAAAGACAGGAAGCTCACCGCACTTTGGAGTGATATTGGCTCTATGCTTGGGTATGAAGATTTTGGTCCTCATTGGACCGATGCCCTTGACGACAAGTACTTCCGGGTTCATGTTAATCCAAGGCCGTTGCCCAAGGATGACCTTGCTCCCCTCTACTCTTGGAAGAGGTACACCGTTGGCAACTCGGAAGGTCTTTACCCTCCATATGAGATCGTGCATCGCATTTACCGGGAAACCATCAACCCCAAGGTTGGAAATTTGGATCAAATTCACAGCTACCTAGTTACCTTGATGGTCATGACTCATCAATGGAGATCCAAAGGGAAGAAACTGGATGTTATGGATTACCTTTGGAATGAGATATGGAACGTCACCATATTCAAGAAGAATGCTTGCTTCGGCCCCTCATCATGAAGATTATCCTTTGGAAGTGGGCCAACGAGCATCCCGTTGTGGGACTTAGTGACCCCAACACTTGGATCATCCACAAGCCCAAGCAACTCCGTGTCAAAGATCATAGCGAGAAGGACAAGGGTACCAAAACTGCTAAAGGCAAGGGCAAGGGAGTTGTAGGTGATGAAGGCCCCTCTCGGGCTGCCAAGGAGAGTAGTTTCACTTGGATGGCTCGTCAAATGAAGAAAGTGTTTGGTATGACCAAGGCTCTTGAGAAGCGCTCGTGGGAACGTGAAGAGAAAGAGAAGGTTGCTCGTCAACTCGACATTCAACGTCGCCGTGAACTAGGTGAACAAGTTGCTTCCGGCTCGGAGAAGAACATTCCAACTTATGAAGAGTGGCAAGCGAAGAACTCCCAAGGTGAAATCTTCACTTGGTCGGACTATGAAGATGTTGAAGAAGAAGTGTCCTCTCGTCGTCACCCTCGCCTCTCAAGCACAGAGTGAACCCGGGACGTTAGCATCGGTTTCTCTCCTTTTTTGGTGTCTTGATGCCAAAGGGGAGAAACATCTATTAGGCCTTCGAAGGGTTCTGCATGGGAAGTTACAAGCTTTGCGCTTTGCGCTTCTTGGTCGTTTTTATGAGCTTGTGAACTTGGTTTGTCGTTTTTATGTTGTGGACCTCGTTTATGTTGTGAACCTCGTTTGTTATGCATGGTGTAAGACATGTTGAACTCTAAACTTTTATTCACATGCTTATGTTGTAGCATGCTCTATATTTTATCTTGCACGGTTTGTAAAATCTAGGGAGAGTGTTGATCCTATTTGTTGTGCATTTGAGAATTCAAAAGCTATCCTTGAATATGCACACATATAGGGGGAGCTCCGTCTAAATTTTACAAATTGTTTGTGGCAAATCGTTGTATTGTCATCATCCACCAAAAAGGGGGAGATTGAAAGAGCATAATTTGCTCTTACTCATTTTTTGGTGATGTTGACAATACAACATGTGCCCCTAACTCATTGTCTAAGTGTGATCAGGTTTCTGTCTTCGGGCGGTAGTACCGCCCCTTCGGGCGGTAGTACCGCTAGGTACTCTTTGCCAAAAGTCAGGCGGCAGTACCGCTCGTGGTACCGCCCAAAGGGGGTTCTGGCGCCCATGTGCGGCACTACCAGTGGTACTACGGGCGGTAGTACCGCTGGCTCAGGATGGTTAGCGCTGGAGGTTGACCAGCACAGCGGCAGTACCGCTCGCGGTACCGCCGGACGGAGGTTCGGAAGGCCATGTGCGGTACTACCGACACTACGGGCGGTAGTACCGCTCATGAGGTTTCGAAGCGCAGTCAGCGCGCTGGTTTGACCGCGGCGCAGAAGACGCCAGCGGTAGTACCGCCCGGCGCAGCGGTACTACCGCTGGCTCGGGAAAAAGGTCTCAACAACCAGATTTTGGGGAGGGCTATTTAATGCCCTCCACCTACCTCCAGCTTGGTAGCTTGACCAAACTTGAAGACTCCATTATTGCAAGCTCAAAAATCACTAGATCTCCCAATCCCTCCACCCAAACTCGTTGATACTTGGAGGATTGAAGGAGAAGGCCCGGATCTACATCTTCACCAAGTCGTTCTTCATTTCCCCCTCATTTACTTGAGGGCCCTTTGCTAGGATCTCCATTGGGAAAACCTAGCTTCTTATTGTACTCACTTGTTGTCTTTGTGAAAGATTTGTAGCTGTTCGGGAGCCCCCAATCCTCTTGTGGGTTGTGCCCCGGATCGTTGTTGTAAGGGCTCCAGATTCCGCCTTGAAGGATTCCGATAGTGAAAGGTGAACCAAACCTTTGTGGTGCGGTTCATCGGAGAAGAAGGTGACGCCTTTGTGGCGGTTGAGTTTTGACCTTCGTGGTAGCTCACACCTCTCCAACGAGACGTACTCCCTAAAAAGGAGGAACTCGGGAATACATCCTTGTCTCCGCGTGCTTTCACTTCGGTTACTTCTATCCTTGTTTATAGTCCTTACTTCGTGTATCTTGTTTAGTTGCTAGCTTATCATATAGGTAAATTCACCTTAGTTGCATATCTAGAGAATTTACCTTTTTGTGTCAAGCCTAATTTGAAAAAGTATTAAAATTGAAATAGCACCTATTCACCCCCCCCTCTAGGTGTCATACGATCCTTTCACCTTCTCCTCAACATCAAGAGACGCTATCAAGTTTTCAACCGATATCTCCTGTCTCTTGTGTTTGAGAGCTGTGGCGAAGTTCCTCCATGAAGGAGGCAACTTTGCAATAATGCATCCATCCACAAACTTGTCAGGTAGGGCACACTAGCCACAAACTTGTCAGGTAGGGCACACTTGAGGAGTTCGAGCTCTCTCGCAATGCACTGTATCTCATGAGCTTGTTCGACTACTCCACGGTTGCTCACCATTTTGTAGTCATGAAAGCTCTCCATGATATACAGTTCACTGTCTGCATCGGATGCACCGAATTTAGCACTCAGTGCATCCCACAGCTCTTTGCCGTCTGCTATGTGCATATACACATCACGCAGACGACCATCAAGAACACTCATAATGCAGCCTCGGAAGATAGTAGTGTCTTTCTTGAACTTGTTCTGAGCTTCCTCAGATATAGTTCCTTCAGGAAGACCACTACTAACTTTCCACACATTCAAGGACTGAAGACAGAGTTGGCACCTCAATTGCCATCTCTTAAAGTTCGGTCCCTTGAATATTTCCGGTTTCATTGCATCGGTATAACCAGCCATATTTAAATCACGAAATTACCTAAACTAGGTTTTAGGATTGTTGGATAATTAGGCAATAATTTCATGATTAATTCCGGAATATTAAACATGACAACATAAACTACTAACATGTTAAATACGAACATACTAGATGTACTAATCAACATGAACAACAGTAACAACATATACGCCAACATATCCATAGTAAACACGCAGTTCAGACGTCGCACGTACCGAACGTTTGTAGTGGAAGCAGTAGTCGATGCAGACAGGTTCACCGCGGCGAGAGCAGCGGTGATGTTGTTGACGATGACGTTGGTGAAGATGGTTCGGAGTAGACGACGCTTGAGGCGGCGGTGGGCAGGACCGCCGGACTTGTTCGGAAGACGACCTGTGGTGGAAGTGGCGAGCAGTCGCGCGAAGCGCTTCCCAAAAACCTAATTCACCCTCTCCCGTACATGATCACAAGAGCGACTGGTTCCGGAGACCGCTGCGCGTCGTGACGAGACGAGCGAGCGAGCGGCGGCGGCGGTGGAGTAGTGCGCGGGAGAGAGCCTTCTGTTCTCACAAGCAAACCAAGTAGCACAACACTCCACTATATAAGGTGGTGCGAATCTCCTCCAACTAGCAATGTTGGACTAAACTTTAGTACCCCACAACCAGCCATGCATATGTACATGCACATGGGCCAATTTGAGATTTCAGAATTTGTCTATTTTGGCTGCCCCATATTGGGCCCAAATTCTAACAGAGATTAGAGAACATCTTTTTATTAACCGCTGCTTCAGTGCCAGTGCCAGCTATTGGGCTATTATGGGTATCACATCGGATTTTAGTCGGTCTCTACACCATCTAGTTCATTCAACAACTTCTTCATGGAGGGGGACTCTGTTATTTGAATTTCTCACCCTTGGGGCATCGAAATCTCGAAACAAATAAACTAAAAGCACTTGTATAGTGTTTAACCCTCAAGACACTCCAGGCTTAGACAACTAAGTGTTTATTCGATCTTTAGGAAATTATAACTTCTTTTATTAACAAGTAAACTTGTAATTTATTTTTCATGGCTTAAGGGCCAAATGGCCCATCGTAAATATCTTTGTAACCAATATTTATTTTTAATTTAATCGTAATAGGGGCCTCTCCTCTGTAATTCCTAAAAAACGAAGTTTAAATTGTCATTTATCTCACAAGTCACAATGAGCATTGTAAATTTTAGCTGACTACAACATTCTTGAGTTGAACAAGTGACATGAACAAGCTATAAGCCCTTTATTGGATCATTTCGTACAAATTTAGCACATTTCACGGATGGAATATAAACAACCGAAAGGGGAACAAATTAAACACGACCGCAAGTCCGCAACCATTTAGGGTGCAACACGAAGAGCGAAATGCAAGAATCACACGTACGCTTACACTTGTAAGGAACATTGCAAATCAAGAAGCGAGAGACACGATGAAATCACCAGCTTGTGACAGATTCCCTCGATCTGCTAGCTAGAAGTGGTTGACCCTCCTGCAGTTCTTCCTGATCTCGCCACTGTTCCCGGTAAGCGGCGAGATGTTGCCCATCCTGACCATGGACTTGGCGAAGTGCTCGAAGAAGAGCTCGTTGTTGGCGGCGTAGCTCTTGACGAGCTCCATGGTCTCGTGGCTCTGCGTGAGCAGGACCTCGTCGGAGTTGAGCAGGCCGTTCATGGCCAGGATGTTCCTGTAGTACTGGTTGTCGAACCGGAACTGGGTTGCCGGGTCGAGCGCGAACAGGATCTGGTCGCCGCCGGACTTGGGGCACCGCTGGCGCAGCTTCGCGGCGTAGGCCGGGTTCAGCGTCGGGTCCGGGCGCCCGTCGTTGTTCTGGCTGTACAGCCGCTGCCGGAAGCTCACGCAGCGCGAGTCGCCGATGGTGTGTGCTCCTGGATTGTTCGTTACATACAACAAATGTTACTACTGTACTTAATACAATCTGTTCGATGGTTTCACGAGGAATGGCTGTCGAACACCTTTGAGTGGCAGCATGTATACCTGAGAGCGCGACGAGGTCGACGATGTCGAGACCCTGGTTATGGAACTTGGCGGCGATGGTGGGAAGTGTGTCGTTGGGAGCAGGTATGAGGTTGTTGGAGCCGCTCAAGCTGGCGGTCAGCGAGTCCCTCCTCCCCAATGGCACTTCCCAGCCCGGTCCGCCCGTCTGCTCCATCGGCCGGGTTCATCAAGGCAAAGTCAGAAAATTTTGTTTTGAGGAAACGATGCTGCATGGTACGTGTTGTTAGTCGATGAAATTGTTGCATACCAGGACGGTGGAGTCCCTGGCGGCGACGGCGACGATGTCAGCGCAGGAGACGGTGTGCGGGCAGGCGTGTTCGAGGGCGGCCTTGATCTCGTCGATCACCTCGTAGCCCCTCAGCGAGTCGCGGTTCGGGTTGGACCGCTTCTCGGTGGTGAACCTGCCGCTGCCGTCGGCGTCGAGCAGCACCGACGCGTCGCAGCCCTGCACGAAGCAGTCGTGGAAGTGCAGCCGGACGAGGGACGCCGCCATGCGCGGGTCCTTGGCGTGCTCCTTGGCCACGATGGCTCCCACCACCGCCTGCAGCTGCGGGCACGTGTGCTCGTAGAACTGCGGGAATAACATGCCTCCTGCAGGGACCAGCGGGTGGCCTGAGGCGCCCGCCAGGAAGAGGGCCGACACGGCAAGCGCCGCCGCCACGGCCACCGCGAGGCCGCTGCTCCAGTGCACCGCCATCTTCTTCTCGCTCGCTCGATCACACTGTCTAGAGATGGTGGCAAACCACGGCTAGCTAGCTTTGCTTGCTAAATGCGTTGGTTTGGATGAGAAGTTCAGAGGAATGATCAGGTATTTATAGGACTGCAAACATGCAAGACAACGATCAATCGATGAGGAAGTTGGTATCTCGTAATCCCATGATAATGTAGTATTAGCAAGTTTGAGGGAGCCGGTAATGGCCTTTCCAGCGCGCGGCTGTATCAATCTCACCTCCTCCATTACAGCCTTTTTTGCAGAGTAAGTACAACCTATGCACTATGCAAAGTTGGGTTCAGGTACACGTACAGAAAGTACTTGGGGCGTCGGTGAGGAGAGGCACAGTGGACGATTCTAAAAATGCACACGCTGACACGCATCTGCTCTGCTTAGCAGGACACCATAGAAGAGCTTAATTAGCTTAATATATTATGCCGACCTTGCTCAATTAATTCCAATCATGCGTGCTACGGAAGCTTGCATGAGTCATCAAGATTGTCGCTCATAGACGGGACGTAGCTGCTTACAGAGTTACAGAGCAGTGAGCAAACACCGAGTGAGAAGGCAGCAGAAATTCATAGCAAGAAAAAAAAGTGTCTAAACTGGCGAGCATGGGTCAGCCGGTCGATAATCTCAACCGACTAGCCGCACCAGAGGCGTCCGATCTCAGTTAAAATGTGAGATCTGCACCGCACGGTCAATGCAACCTCGAACCTCTTTGCGCAAAACATATTTTAGTGGTATGCAACATCTTTTGCAATAATTTTACCCGTGTTTCTAAATAGTGTTGTAAAAATGCTCCAACAGCTAAAACACGCCCAAAAATCAATGTGTGCAACAAATTCACATTTAGTTAAAGCAAAATGTTGAAAAATGTTTCACAACATATACAACATGAAAAATCAGCAAATGCAACAATATGAAATCGGCTTTATAGCATGAAAACAACATCACAGACGACCGGGACCATTGGCACATGTCACACAACTGTATGCAACAGAGGGCACACCACCTTTAACTGCCAGTGGGGTTAAGTGAGCTGCTACCGGGAGGTGGAGATGAGAAATAATTAGAGGATATGGTATCGGTGACAACAACAAAATTGTCGTCAAATCCAATAAATCGCAAAGAGGGACATTTTTAGAACGTTTCATGACTATGACCAAACTAGAGTCCATGGTTATAATCTAAACCGTAGGACAAGTTCGGAGGTGTTGGTTAACTTAGACATCTCGCTGATTAAGACCCTCTTTCGATTGAAGTATTTTCATAAGAAGTATTTAGGATTATAATCTACATAATTTTTTCCTATGGCATCTCTCTAGATAATTGAACTGAGGGCACCAAATTCCAACATAAACATGTAATCCATTCTTATTCCCTCGATACGATAGAATATCAATATGAGCTTAAACCTCATTTTCTTTTTTATGAGAAGTCCAAGGACTCCTATTCTCTCTCACCTAAGCCATTTCAAATTCCCCTTTTTATCTTATGCCTTATTCAAAGTCTGCTTTTATAATCCGTGTGTTCTGAAATCCTATAGAAATTCACGATACGTAGCATCTCAATCTTGTGCTCTTTCTGTTCCTGCGTTATCAATACCTTCAATCGAGAAGATGTCATGACTAGGTAATCTCATGGAGGTGTGATACATACTTCTCATCTCTCAAATGGGTCGTTGTTTTTTACTAGCATTTCCTTTTTTTCTTGAGAATTCTTTAATTACAACTATTTTAAGAAGCCTCCCGACTGACATGTCAACGTACTTAGGGAAACATGGGAAGCTCCCCCTGCGCGACCACACAAGTCGTCCTCCACGTCTAACAGTGGGCCGCAACAAGGACATGGGAAATCCTAGTGGTTGTTGTTACACGAGTGGGTGATAGGCGAAGGTGTATGGCACGTCGCCTCTCGGTAGACGGCAAAGGTCGACACCCCTGGTCTTGCTTGATGAGCCGATGTCTCGGATGAGGGGGATCTGGCCCACCCTCTTGATGGTAGAAACCTCCAATTCGGCATGTAGGAGGCACATCTCGTCCATCGATAAGTGGTGGGTCGACTTTTGTCTAGCCTCAATAAGCAAATTGTGGGCGCATCTACGTTGAGGATTGGTCGGATGTCGGCGTATTCGTACGCTTAGGAAGTTCTCAGGCTCCAAGGACGATGTGGTTTAGTGGGGTGGTTGTTCTGAATCTACGAACCTAAGCATGTGGTGTCTTTTGTCGGCACCTAGGAGGTGACGCCTGAGGGCATCGCTTTCCTTAGTGGATGAGTCATCATGGAGCTTGATACCTTGTCCATCTAGCGCGCTCCATGTGAACGTGTGAGATACATTTTATGGATCGGACAATGACAGAATATCGCGCATGGACACATTCTTGGAGGCATAATCTTTGTAACTGTTGATCCTTCTTGAGTTGTTTGGTCGGTTTGTGGTTTTAGGGTTTGGTCTGTGGCAGGGGGTGATAAAGGATGGTGCTGCTGCTCAAGGTTTCTTCATTATTCTAAGGATGTTGTTCCGAGGTTGGCCCCTTGGTCTCGCTGTTCCACCAAGTTTTGGATTGGTTCGATGTGTTCATGTGAAGCCGGGTCAACTCGTTCTCATACCGCTCCACTTCCCCATATTGAAGGGTGTTGTCTGGTTTTAATCAAACAACCAGTACTCTAGGCTCTTTGTCCTTGTTTGATTGGTGATGATGAAAGATGAAGACCTCCTCCATTTTGGTTGAGCCGACAAGATCTTGGGGTCGAGCCCTCCTCCTCCTCCTCCTCCTCCTTCTTCTCCTCCTCCTCCTCCTCCTCCTTCTTCTTCTTCTTCTTCTTCTTCTTCTTCTTCTTCTTCTTAGTTCCTGCAGTTTCTGTTATAATCTTAACCTTCGATATGGATATGCTTAGGGACAGAGCCTGGATCACACAACACGCCATGGGCCTCCTTTAGATCACTGTAGCTACATTATGCTATAGTTCTACTGTTGTAAGTCCGCTTGTCGCTGTCACGCCAGTCCATGGTCTAATGTTGCCCTAGGTCCCTTAGGGCTCCTTTGATTTAAAGAAATACCATAGGTTTAAAAAGATTGAATCGTTTGATTTATAGGATTGGATCCTATAGGATTTTTCTCTAAGGAATCATTTGTAATATTTCCCTGGACAATCTAACATTCACTCCAGCTATTTTTACAATTCCTTTGTTTCCCCAGCATGTCAGTTCTTTTATGATGACTAGTTGGCATGTACGTGCAACGCACGTCTTCACGATTAAAGGGACAATTTAAAAGTAAGGAAGACAGAAATTTTTCGAAATCACCAATTAACATGATTGTTTCCTAGCTACTCACACTTCATCCGTCGTCCTATTGTATTTGATCACAGAATTTTTTCGAAATTACATGATTGTAATCATGCTCCAGAATTACATGATTGTTTCCTACTCACACTTCATCCCACGTCTACTCACTTTTCGAAATTACATATTCTAACTCATCCCTGCTGATCAAATACAATGGCATAAAATTTAATCAAAGTTAGTAGCAAGCAACACCGGACGCACTTCCTCTTAATTTGTCTAAAACAATTTCCCGCTCGCTTCATCTTTCATTCTCTCAATCTTATGCACACACGAACCTGCAGCACCAAGCAGCACTCAAACTCTGACACTTTCTCTTGGGGAAAGAACCTGCAGCCGCACCACGCCATGTGCAGGAAGTAACGACCGTGTCCTCGTCTCCCCGGGGCACATCTCCCTCCACAGCCCAGCACCGACCAGATCTGCACCGCCTTGGCTCCAGGTGGCTCCTCCACGAAGGCAATGCTTCGCCTTCTCCCTGCTCTCTCCATCCATTGCTCCTACTCCACACTATCCCTGCATAGCCCAGCAACGGCCAGGGTTGGACCATCCCGACTCCTCAAAGCTGACAACGCCGACTGGACTGGTGCCATCGGCAAGCATGTACAGTTGATTTAACAGGCCATCCGTCGGTGTGATGGGATCTCGCAGGCGACTGGGTGCATGGAGGCGTAGGGCTCATCCTCCAAAGAAGGACTTCGGGGCCGCGTGCACTTGCACGCCTCGTGCCCGTCCTTGCCGCATCTGATGCACACGACGTCGTTCTCACACTTCCACTTGGGGTGTCCCTCCTGCAGGCACCTGAAGCAACAGCCCCACATCTCCGGCGCAACCGGCCTCGAAGGTCCCGCCTCCTGCCTGTTCTCGACACGACGGTGCCACATCGTCTTCTTCGAAGGGCGCGGAAGTTCCCACGCCCTCTGGTTCTGCTCGTGATGCCCAGCCCGGAGACGTGCTCCCGACCCTAGGCCGCGGAGGTCACGAAGGCGGGGCTCACCGGTGCAGAAAACCAGGCGGAGGCGAAGAGGACCCCATCCGGCGAAGGAGAGTGTGCGCCGGTGCCAGCACGGCGGCCGACGCGAAGGTTGGTGGACGCCGGGGCCGGGTGGCTGTCGGCGTGGATCTTGGCGTGGAGCCTAGAGAGGCCGCTCCGGTGGCGTCGTAGGAGAAGGAGAGCAGGACGTGGGGTAGGAGCTACGCGGGGAGGTGGCGGTCGATGGGGAGGATGCACGCTGGGCGGGATTGATCTGCGTGGGGGCGGCGAGCTGGGAGCACATGCCAGCGGGGTAGGACGGAGAGGCCGGCGTCGTCAAAACCGGCGGCGGCGTGGGGATCGAACCGAAAAGAACAGCGGTGGCAATCCGTGTAATTTACAGGAAAACGAAAAGGTGTGTTGAGTTGTCAAACATTGGAGCGATCTAGACAGTTGATCAAATATTAAACGGTTGTGATTTAATGCAGGAGGGACACCCCAAGTGGAAGTGTGAGAACGACGTCGTGTGCATCAGATGCGGCAAGGACGGGCACGAGGCGTGCAAGTGCACGCGGCCCCGAAGTCCTTCTTTGGAGGATGAGCCCTACGCCTCCACGCACCCAATCGCCTACGAGATCCCATCACACCGACGGATGGCCTGTTAAATCAACTGTTCATGCTTGCCGATGGCACCAGTCCAGTCGGCGTCGTCAGCTTTGAGGAGTCGGGATGGTCCAGCCCTGGCCGTTGCTGGGCTATGCAGGGATAGAGTGGAGTAGGAGCAATGGATGGAGAGAGCAGGGAGAAGGCGAAGCATTGCCTTCGTGGAGGAGCCACCTGGAGCCAAGGCGGTGCAGATCTGGTCGGTGCTGGGCTGTGGAGGGAGATGTGCCCGGGGAGACGAGGACACGGTCGTTACTTCCTGCACATGGCGTGGTGCGGCTGCAGGTTCTTTCCCCAAGAGAAAGTGTCAGAGTTTGAGTGCTGCTTGGTGCTGCAGGTTCGTGTGTGCATAAGATTGAGAGAATGAAAGATGAAGTGAGAGGGAAATTGTTTTAGACAAATTAAGAGGAAGTGCGTCCGGTGTTGCTTGCTACTAACTTTGATTAAATTTTATGCCAATGTATTTGATCAGCAGGGATGAGTTAGAATATGTAATTTCGAAAAGTGAGTAGACGTGGGATGAAGTGTGAGTAGGAAACAATCATGTAATTCCGGAGCATGATTACAATCATGTAATTTCGAAAAAATTCTGTGATCAAATACAATAGGACGACGGATGAAGTGTGAGTAGCTAGGAAACAATCACGTTAATTGGTGATTTCGAAAAATTTCTGTCTTTCTTACTTTTAAATTGTCCCTTTAATCGTGAAGACGTGCGTTGCACGTACATGCCAACTAGTAGATACTCCCTCCGTCCCAAAATATAATGCGCCTTTTAATTTCGCTGGTCAACGACACATAACTTTGACCATGATTTGTACTTTTAATATGTCCCTGAAATTATTATAAAGATATATGAAATGAAATAATTTTGCAAGACGAATCCAACGCTACCATTTATACATTCTCAGTCTATATATTTTGTTATATATCGGTGGTCAAAGTTGAGCACCAAATACCACCATAAAAATAGCGCGCCTTATATTTTGAAACGGAGGGAGTATAGATTAATGAAAAGTAGGATGCTCATTTTGTCATCAGAAAATAAATAAATAAATAAAATTAGATCGATCTGCTGCTCTGCAACTCACACCTGAGTGTCCCGATCTCGACGGCCCTCGCTGACGTCCATGACCAAGTGACCAACCCTACATACCCTCTCGCGGACATGGCGAGGGCGAAGGCACCGAGGCCCAAGCCGCCGCGGTCGACCAGCCGACGGCTCCTCGGGTTTTGCGGGCTGAGCCTCGCGGCGACGGCGTACGTGGGGATTGACTACCTGCGGTACATCTCGCCGACATGGCACGACCGGCTGCAGCCGGTGCTCTGGGCGGCGCTGGCGCTCGCCGCCGCCGGGCGCGCACCGTTCTACCGCCACTGGGACGCCGAGCTCAGGGCCGCGCTGCCCTTCCTCGGCTCCATCGTCTTCATGCTCAGCGCCTTCCTCATCGAGATGTGCTCCGTCCGCTTCGTCTCCGCCGTGATGGGGCTCCAGTGGCACGGGTCAGTATCTTAGCGGGATCTGGGGAGGTGGTTCCCGCCTTGAAATAGGTTTTAGCACTTCAGTTGTTGGGACACGAATTGCCTTGGATCTAGGAGATATCTCAGCTTTTGTGTTGCTATTTCTGGTGTTTGTTTTGGTGTATGATGCTTAGAGATTTGCTTTTCAGATGTTTATAGCGAGCTGTTCGTGTCAGGTTGGCACGATCTTGGATTACTTCTTTAACTGTGAAACGATTGACTTCTTTGCAGCAGAAATGTCTGGTCTTGGACAGATTCGCTTGCTATGGTGTACATCATTAGGGGTTAGATTGTTGAGTGTGGTAATGGCAGAATGGCTAAGCTTCACGTGAGATATTTAGGCTTGTCATGACATCCAACTGTTACCTTGGAGAGGGCTGGGAAACATTTTGGAAACTACACTTTGGGATCTTGAAGAAATTTATTTGTAGGTAGAAGGAACTTAGGAAGTGTTCATTATTTATCATGCAATTACTGTGCTCAAAACTAGGGGTATACTAGAGATTCATGGACATGGCAATATGTTTTATCAAAAGTGTTTAGAGTGGAACCTTGTTGACTAATTGTTGCTACGGCTTCTTATCACTGTCCATAATTTTAGTGAATGTTGTGTGTCAAGTACATCTTTGTTTAGCTTCTCCATCTGTCAAGTTTGATTTCAAGCACCTTTCTGTGGATTATTTGTCATGGTTAGAGCTCCACTTGTTTAATTGTTGTATGCTCCATGCTATTTTATGTTTTAAATATTCCTTTTGCAGCCTTGTAATAAATAAATAGTTCTACATTATTTCTAGTAGAGATTAGAAAATAATCAAAATGTTTATGGTGATTAGCGTTTTAAAGAGTTCAGTTTAAGCAAGGTATCAATGATGTGAACAAAGGGGCATCTAGAAGTTAAGTGGGCAAGAAAGGTATAAGCATCTCTTGATGCTTGGGCTAGTACATTCCTGGTCGGTGACCTAGGGTTTATGTCTCCTCTCTCAATCTTGTTTACGGAACTGAGCTAATCCTCTTCTGTAGTGTCCTAAATAAATCACTCAGAAGTTCATATCATGTCTCATTAGATGGCAGGATGGACTGCACTAGCTTTATTTGGTCATGATATTTTGTCAACTTGACCTCTGTATAGGGGCCCTGGTCCATTCATAGTTTGACTTTTCATTGTCAGCACGAAAATTGCAATAATATATTTCCAAATAAGCCAGGAGCCTTTGCATACCAACTTTAATTTTATCAAGGCGTTTATTTGTGCACACTCACTCTCTTGTGGATAAATACATGTATGAATTCAGAAACCTCACACAGTTACTTGCAAACTGAACCCTGTTTTATCGTTTTAACAGATCTGCTGCTCCACTTCCTGACACTGGCCAGTGGCTGCTTCTAGCTTTGAATGAGAAACTTCCTGGAAGTGTTGTTGATCTATTGAGAGCTCATGTTATCACGCTCCACCATTATTTGATGTTATTTATGATGCTGGGGTTCTCAGTGCTGTTTGATTGCATCAAAGCTCCTGGTCTTGGAATAGCCACAAGATATATGGTCACTATGGCAATTGGTCGGTTGCTTCGGACGGCAACTTTTATCACTACAATTCTTCCATCTGCGAGACCTTGGTGTGCCGCGGGTCGATATCAAATACCTGGGCATCCTCATCCCTGGGCGCAAAAATATTATGTTCCATATGCTTCTGATTCACATGCTATTCGTGGGGTCATAGACAAAGATATAGCCTATGGTAGTGTATGTCTTATCATCTAGTTGATGTATTGGCCTTTGTGGGATTGGAGGAATTAAAATGCCATTGTTTTTCAATACAGCTGATGTTCAATCTTATCCTGGTGAGCATCGTCCTGACTGGGGTCGGATGGGCTTCCTAGTAGATATTTTGAGGCCAACCCCTGGAGAGGGGCCTTCATGGTACCATCTGTTGAAAAAAGCCAGTGGAGGTTGCAATGATCTTATGTATAGTGGGCACATGCTTGTCTCTGTTCTTACTGCAATGGCGTGGACGGTATGTTATACATTTTACTTCTCTGGGTTACACACCAATGTTTCAGTAGTCCCACTGTATTAAATCTGAATTACAATTATCTGGAGCCATCATTTTCAGTCAGATCTGTTAACAAGTCACTTTTAATTGATGACATCTTAATTTCTTTTCGATCTGTTCTGCATGATAGGAAGCTTATGGGGGCTGGATATCTGTTGCAATATGGCTTCTCGTCCTGCACAGCGCACAGAGGGAGATACGCGAACGACATCATTACACCGTGGACTGCGTCGTGGCAATCTACGTTGGAATCCTCTTGTGGAGGATGACACGGTGTATCTGGTCTGCTAGAGATGCCAGCCGAGCTAGAAGGCTTGCCAAGCTTGAAGAGGTTCAGAGCAGACTAATTCATGCAGCGAAGGACTCAGACATTGATGAGATCCGTGATCTGCTGAAGGAGGTCGAGCTAGCGGGCAATGAAAAGAAGGGCTTCTCACAGAGGGCCATCCTGGCCTTTGCTGCAGCTACAATTATGTTCACCCTGACTTGTGTTGTCCTTGCCCTTACTTTAACCAGCGATGGGTGATTTTTTAATTGCCAGAATCCCCTTAAATTTACCCCATTTTCTTGGGTTACACTGTGGTTCTCAGTAGGTAGAGACAATGGAGTGATCTTTCTTGAAGGAAACATGCTTGAGCAGAAATGTAAGTTCAGTTTAGTGGCATCAGTTTGATAAGTTTGCATAATTGCTTTCAGACATAGTTTCCTGTTTTGTCCTTTTTTCTGCACCGGCTGAAGATGTTAAACAGCAGAGAAACTGATGTTTTGAACATGGATGTAGTTAAACCTTTTAAAACTTTTACTATATGCATCTCCTAAACTAGTTAGATTGGATACTTAAAATCACATTTCATTTATTTGTACCAAAGAATATTCCATAATACTACACATAAATATGATATAGTTGAAATATGTGCTCAAAGTTATATGCTGGAGATCATGTTGTTGTCCAAAACGTCAGCTTTTCAAGAACTAGATGGTGTACAATATAATTATATAAAATATGTTTCTCTTTTGAAAGCAGTACACTGAATAATTTCGTGTTCTCCCCTTGAGTGACAATTTCACAATTTTCAAAGTTTAAATCTTACAGAAGCTCCTTGTTTTGTAAATCTTAAAAACTTGATCAACTTTTTTTTCTCGAAACGCCGGCGAGAGCAATTCTAATTAAAGAATATAATTGATCCAGTTTATAAGTGAAATTGGTTGAAAAGAAAAACTCACAAAATCGGTTAATTAAGGAAACCGAGCAAAAACCGTGACAACAAGGGTCTAAGCACCGAGCAACCTAGTTAAACTAGGCCTACCCCAGCCGATTTTCCTTGACGTTGGTGTTTCTCATTTAAGTAGAATGCTCTTGAGTGGGAGGCGACGTTTCCGTCGATAGCGAGACGCCCGTGGTGACTTCGTTAATCTCAAGACCTCATCCGCCGTCTCAGTCTTTCGGAGATGCTCATAAGGGTTGGGTGTGCGTGCGTTCATAGGGGTGATTATATGCGCGTGTATGTGAGCGTCTGCGTTGTACTGTGTTTCGTAAAAAAAAAGTAACACCGAGAAAATCACAGAGACATGGAAATTCTGAGAACCATTCAGGTAATGCATACTTTTTTTTGAGTTTTAGCTTTTTTTTTTAGACAAATTTTGAGTTTTAGCTAATGCATATATTGGACGGCGGGCCTGTGTTCTGTGTTCCTCGGCATGGATACCCCTAGTCCCTAGATCACGCACAATACTGAAGCCCAGTTTTGAACGGCCCCAAATAGTAATCCATCGGCCCAACACAAGCACGAACAACGAACTCTCGTCTTCTCCGTCACCGGAGCATCACGCCGCCGTCGCGCCCCTCTCTTCCCCGGTCGCGACCACGCTTCCCTACCTTACCTGCAGGCCCGCGTCTTCGTCGTCCGGGGGTTACCTCGGCCTCAAGTTGAGTAAAGCCCCATCTCCCCAGGCACTTTTTTTTCTTGTAGCGAGGGTTTGGTGCCCTAGGCATTGCTTCGCAACAGGGCGTAAAGTAGCTATGCATTTCTGCAGCCGTTGGAGTTCCCAGGTCCGGATTTCAGTTTTCTTGAGAACTGAGCTGTATGTATCTTCAGTGTTCCTGCTCTCTAATTTTAGTCCCCAAATGATCTGCTTAGGCTCAGGCACTATAGGAGAAAATCGTTTGGTTTATTGAAAAGTTTTTGGTGCAATTTTAAGACTAACCGGAGCCAAACACTATATAGGATGTATGATAAAGTCCCGGAGCGTGATATATCATGTTTTGGGGGAAAGCTTAGTTCAGTTTTGCTGAGCATGGTATAATCTAGTCCCGAGTCCTGATTTTCGTTTTGTGCAAAACTGAACATTACAGCAGGAGGACCCAAGGCGATGGAGATGAGAGCCCGTAAATCTGTAGGCCTGTCGGAGGGCCTGACTCGCGCAATTGCACCATATGCCGCCGCCCTGCATGACGCATTCCTCCAATCCCACTGCTGCTCGTGTTTCAGGAAGTTGCCATCTCAACCTCCACGAGCCTTATCTTGTATGATGTGCTGCTCTGTTCGGTACTGCTGCCTGGACTGCTTAAGCTCGGATTGTAAAGTGCATTCATCTTCTGGTGAATGTTGTTTCTTTGCTGAACACCTCAAGAAAGCATCTCCTTCCTTTCTTACTGAAGGCACGAGCGACCCTCGTGCTGCTCTCCGGCTTCTTTATTTGCTTGAGATGCATGGTCTCGTTTCATCCGATTCAATCAACCAGGCCACCAGAATTGGTGGGCTTTCAGCCAGTGGTATTGGGGAAGCCCTGGGAGAAGGTGGGGAGGTTGCCGAGAGGATACTGGAGGGAAGCATGCTGATGTCCTCTGCCAGAACAACGAGGACACAAACTTCTGTTGTTTCCACCACTGATCTAACAGTAGAGACAGTGGCTTTATGGGCAGTGATGATCAATAGTGTTGCGGTGCAGATTAGTGAAGGGCGGGATCTTGGAATCGCTGTTTATGGGCCTAGTTTCTCATGGTTCAATCATAGTTGCTCTCCGAACGCTTCTTATCGTTTTGTATTGGCTCCTTCCAATGAAGATTCTGTTTCAGACAAATCTGAATACCCTGCAGTTCCTTCTAGCAAAGAAGTAGCACTAGATGCGGTAAACGAAATCAAATGATAGTTTTTTATATTTAGCATCTTCTCATCTTCTGTACCTCTGCTTTCAGAGTCCTAAGAGAGAGAATAATTGCCCACTTTGCATATCATTATCATATCTTAATGTAGAATAAGTTATTAAGCTTTGTATTGGTTGCAGTGGAATGCTTGGCAGTTTGAAGATGATTCTACTCATGGTACTTCTTTCATGTTCATTTATGCTGCAATGTGAGATGCAAAATTTTAACCAGACTCTCTTTAGCACTCAGCAAATATGGTCCAAGAATTGTTGTTCGTTGCACAAATCCAATCAACAAGGCCGATGAAGTTTGCATAACATATATTGATCTTCTCCAGACCAGGGTACTGTTTTATTGCTAAATCCTAATTTGCTTGCAATGTTAGGTGGTCAGTATCCTTAGTGTATTATTGATTTTGCAGAATTAGACATTTTAATTTTTCCATGTAATATGTGCATCTTCATCACTGGTCCGCTTAGTACTAGTGTTTTTTACATAATCAAATTTGCCCTGAAGTTATGCAAGTGTACTACTGTAGTTTATAGAACTCTTAATGCACTTGGTTCAACTATTTCTGTAAGAAAATAGGGCCACCCTTCATCCATTTTATTCTAAATGGAACTACCAATGACCACTTTATATACGTACAGTCCCAACTTATGCAAAAGCTATCTGAATGCGCACCTACTTTAGGATGGGTTTGGAGATTATAAGGGAATCCATGTATCCTCCGTGCAGAAAAGGATGTCACGAAAATAGATGTATCTAGCACTAAAATATGTCTAGATACATCCATTTTGTGACATCCTTTTCCAAACGGAGGGAGTACACATTTTCGTTTAGATGTATTGGATATGTATTTCTTGGCCATAGTTGATGCCCACTCCACTCTGATTGTCTTGGTTAAGTTTTTGTGAAATCTATTGTTGAAGACCGCATTACCACACTCTTGAGTTGACTGCTCTTCTAGTATATACTACTAAGTCAGAATCGAAAATAGCCAAAGAAAGGGGTATGGAGCGTGAATTTATATTGAAATGGTAACATTACATGTATTTAGCAACAAATTTGAATGTTAGTGACATGTATTCAGGAACGGAGTGAATTTAAGTTATTTTTTTCTTTTGTACTATTTTCATACTGTTATCAAACTCATAAGTCTCAACCTGCCTTGACAGGAAACAAGGCATTCAGATCTTTGGTCAAAGTATAAATTCATTTGTTATTGCAAGCGTTGTACTGCATCACCAGAACCATATGTGGATCTTCTTCTGAATGTAAGAGTCCAAACTCTGGATAAAATGTTATCATCATTTGTTCGCAGTCTACCATGTGCTTTATGTAGATTTAGTACTACCTTTATGCACTTGAAAGAGGATTGATAGGAAAATTACAATAATTGTCTACTTTGCCATGAATGTACATCTTTGAACTTCTCTCACATATAACTTACAAATAAATTGTATATTGACCAGTAACTAAAAAAGTGGTTTATTCTGGTCTGGTGTATACATTAAGCTAGCAACCCTTGCTACATAGCTGCATATGTTGCAGGTTGCTAACATTTTATGCTTAAACTAGTACATTCTCGTTTGCAAGAAAAATAAGCTCTTATATTTTGTGCAAACTGACATGGTACCTAATCAGTGTGATTTTAGGGACTTGAATTCACCACAGGATGCTGCTATGTCTCCAGCAATCGAGGATTTGGATGATATCTTACAACAGGCAATCTCTATATACTCAATGGGTGATGACCCTAAAGCTTGCTGTGATATGATTGAAACCATGCTTTCCAAAACCTTGATGGCCGATTTGCAGGAAGTGGAACTTTCACAAAGAAGACATATACTGCATCCTCTCCACCATATATGTCTTAGAGCTTACATAGCACTTGCCTCTGCTTACCGCTTCCGTGCCCTAAAAGCAGACACTGATGGTTCCAAGGGAGAAAACAGTGATGTTCCTTTCGAAATGACCAAAGCTGCAGCAGCTTATTCGTTAGTTCTTGCAGGAGCTACACACCATTTATTCGTATCTGACTGCTCCTTAATGACCCCACTGTCACATTTTTTGTTAAGCGCCGGACAGTCCATGTTAGATTTTGTTGAATGTATCAAGGGAGAGTGTCGTGGGGTCACTCTTCGACTACCGCACGGTGGGGATACCTGGGTCACGCCAAGCCCATCAGCCTTATGACGAGGGCCCAAGGAAGGCCCAAGGAGGACGACGTGCGGCCCAAGATAGTCGACGCTAGGTCATGTGACCCCAGCCATGCTTGTAAGCGCCATCGGCACCGTTCACCTGAGACCTAGCCTACCATATAAAGGCTAGGAGGGTCCTTCGTCTAGGGTACGCTCATAGCCGCCACCACAAACCCTAGCGAGATTGCCATCTCGCCATTGTAGCCACAACTCGCCATTCAATACCAGACAAGCAGGAAGTAGGGTGTTATCCTCCGGGAGCCTGAACCTGGGTAAACGCCTTGCTTGTCAGCCGTCGTGATCACCAGCGCTCATCTCTCTCCCCTTCAATCAACCCGGGGTACACAACCCAGGGATTTGCCGAGTCCACACCTCGTCAATTGGCGCCGTCTGTGGGAAAGAACGAGCGCTGGAACCATGGTCGCACCGGCTCCATCGACTTTGAAGACCGACGTCTGCATCACCAAGGAGCCAATCTGCTTCGGCTCCTTCGAGTACACCTTCCACCCGCCGGCCCACCGCTCGGTGTACGCCGATCTGCATGTAGGTATGTGCCTCACCTTCGGTACCATGCACTACTTCGTAGACAGCTGTGGAGTACTCAGATCCACGGCGATCGCACCGCGCCGGTGGTGGCACCCGCATCTGCCGCGACTGCCCCAACCACGCCCCCACCTGCTGCGGAGATCGCATCTGCTGCGACTGCGGCGACAGCATCTTCGACTGCTGAGAAGATCGCGTCCGCCTCGACTACTCCGACCGCCTCCGCTGCGGCAGAGATCGCGCCCAACACGGCCGCGCCATCAGCGTCTCCGGCTGTCACGGAGATCGCATCGGCTACGACTACATCGACCACCTCGTCGACCACCGCGCGGATCGAGTCTACTTCGACTACCTCGATCGCGTCGCTGGCAAGGCCAAGATCTGCAACTTCGACTACGTCGACCACACCTTCGCGCGCAACGAAGGTCGCGTCGTTCTCATCCACGCCACTCGCGTCTCCATCGACTTACAAGATCGTCAACAAGCCAATCGCGCCCACGTCGACGACAGCGACATCACTCCTCACGTCCGCGGCGAAGATCGCGAAACTCCAGGGAAGGAGCCTCGGCGGCGACTGTGGTGTCCACCACGTCGCACCCATTTTCAGCTCCGAGCACGGCTCGGACGAAGGAAGCAGCAGTGGCAGCACCCGTCCCACTGCCCAGATCTACCCCGCGCAAGTCTTCATGATCGGCCAGAGGCCGCAGGGCAACGACGACGAACCCGCATACCCACTGGAGGTGGTCATGCCGGACCAGGTGACGCGACTCACCATCACCCGCGACATGGCAATCAAAGCCCTGAAGCACGTCGAGGACGGCACGTACCCCCCACCGGATGCACCCCGGGAGGACCTTATGGCGGTCCAGTACCTGCTACGGAAGGAAGGCGAACGACTCCGCGCAGAGAAGGCCGAGCTCCTCCGACGCAAGGAGGAGGCTGACGCGTCGAGCGCCAGGAGGGCCGCTTACTCGTTCACTGCCTCAACAGAGGTCTCACAAGGAGCAAGGCGCCACAGAGCCCGCGTGCCCCTGATGACGGAGGCCGACCGCGCTAGAGTCACCCGCAACCTCGAGTCATCATACATAGAAGACGCAGACGGGATACCCGTCCCCAAGACACCCGGAGCCGCACTCATGGCAGTCGAAACATACCTGCGGCTGACACAGCCGCCTGAGGGCGACTCGCGCGCTCTCCTCCACAAGCAGCAGATCATGTCTATCAAGGCACTCGAAGACGCACTGATAAACAAGGCGCCGACAGAAAAAGCGCGAGAAGATCGAGATCGCCGCGACCACGAGCCCGCAGCACTCGCAGCCCCGGCGGCAAGACAACTGCGACAACCGCAGCCAGGTGAAGACCTCCGCAACGTCATCACACAAAGGACGGTAGACCGCAGCCGCACCCAGCGGCCGGTCAGCACGTCCAACTTCGACTACGACCGCAACGACGGCGACTACGAGCCGTGCGGCGCCGCATGCTTCAGCTTCAACATACGCGACACAAGAATGCCCAAGGGCTTCAAGCTCACGGCAGAAGCAGTCAAGTACGACGGGAAGCAGGACCCGAGACTCTGGCTAGAAGACTACCTCATAGCCTGCAGCTGCCAGGGCGGTACTTCGACTACGGCCATGCAGTACATCCAGCTGATGCTCACGGGCTCTGCACGCGGGTGGCTCAACACTCAACCCAAGAACGCCTTCAGGACGTGGGACGAGTTCGCGGAGGCCTTCGTTAAATCCTTCCTGGGGACGTACTCGAGACCGACGACGTTCGTCGAGCTACAAGCATGCAAGCAAGGACGAGACGAGCCGCTCCGGTCATACATCCAGCGTTGGACCTGCTCCGCAACACCATGGAGACCGCCTCGGAGGACCGAGTGATGGATGCCTTCATGCACGGCGTCTCCCGCCGCGACCTCCGCGAGGAGTTTGGTAGGCTCCGGCCGAAAAACATGATCGAGGTCATGAAGATAGCAAACCAGTGGGCAGACGGAGAGGACTCGGTCCGCAATAGTTCACACTACTCCCCGAAGGACGAAGCCGGACCAAGCAACTGGCGAGAAGGACGCCACAAGAAGAAGCCGCGTTACAACGGCAACGACTCAATCGAGCTAGTAGCGGCGGGATTCCAAACCCCCCGTGAGGATGAAGCGCGCGACAGCAGTCGCCAATACAGCCATGCACAGTACAGTCGAAGCGGCGGTGACCAGAGTCGCCAATACAGCCAGGGGCAGTACAACCGAAGCGGCGGCAGCAGCTACCGCAGCGACGGAGGCCATAAACGCGAGTGGCAGAAACGCACACTAAGCCCAGCGGAAGAGCTGGAACAACCCTGCAGGCACCACATGTTCAGGAACCCGGAAACGGGCAAGTGGGGATCCAACCACCTGTTGAAGGACTGTCGAAAGGCACGCAAAATATACGAAGCCATGCAGAAGATAGTCACTCCAGCACCCGCAGCGCAGCCAGCCGCGCAGCTGGCCATCCAGGCAGCACCCGCACCCGCAGTCGCTAATCCAGCACAGGCGGCGGGAGCCTTTCTGCAGCAGCAGCAGCCGCAGCAAGATGCCCCACCGGTGATCCAGGACGCATATCCAGCGGCACGCGGACAACTCAACATGATACAGAAGGGGCGCCCCTCAAACAGGACCCAGAAGATCATCACTCGCCAAGTTTTCCAGGCCATCACCTGTCCACCTGCAGTACCCGACTACCTGAGAGGGTCAGAGACACCAATCACGTTCTCCAGAGCAGATCACCCGCCTGCAGTACCACGACCCGGGCACGCCGCTCTGGTAGTCGAAGCTCTGATCGGAGATTACACCCTGAAAAAGGTGTTCATGGACGGAGGCAGTGGCATTAACATCATCTTTGCCGACACCCTCAGAAGGATAAACAGGCCAACGACGGACTTGGCGGCATCAGAGACCACCTTCCATGGCATAGTACCAGGGCAAGCAGTCACGCCCATGGGAACGATCACACTCGACGTCATCTTCGGCACACCCGAAAACTTCAAGAGGGAGTCGATCGACTTCGAGGTAGTCGACTGGAAGTCGCAGTACCACGCGATACTCGGGCGCCCAACCTTTGCCAGATTCATGGCGGTACCTCACTACGCCTACCTCATGCTCAAGATGCCTGGGCCCAAGGGCGTCATCACGGTGCACGGCGACTTCGACCGCTCCAACAGCTGCGACCGCGAGTTCAGCAAGATCTCCGAGTTCTTCGGAATGGAAGAGCACTTCGAGGCGATGGCAGTCGACAACGACAAAACCATCTTCCCGCCACGCAAGAAGCAAGCCAAGGACGCCGCCTTCAACACGACTGACGACACGACAACTCATCAGGTCCACCCGACGGACGCAAACAAGACAGTCAAAGTGTCGTCGAGCTGCCTATCGCATAGGAAAGCGCGCTCGTCGAGTTTCTACGTGAGAACTGGGAGATCTTCGCCTGGCAACCTTCTGACATGCCAGGCATACCCAGGAACCTCGCCGAGCACTCTTTACGCGTCCACAAGGACGCCAAACCCGTCAAGCAGACCATGCGACGCTTCTCAGGACCCAAACGAGACGAAATAAGCAAGGAGATCGATCGACTGCTCCACGCTAAATTCATCCGAGAGATCAAGGACTCGGACTGGGTAGCGAACCCAGTCCTGGTGGAGAAGAAGACGAAGAAACTCCGCATGTGCGTCGACTTCACCGCCCTCAACAAATGCTGCCCCAAAGACCATTTCCCGCTCCCGCGGATAGATCAGATCATCGACTCGACTGCAGGCTGCGCACGCCTATCCTTCCTGGACGCCTACTCAGGGTACCAGCAGATCAGGATGAACGTCGACGATGAAGAGAAGACTGCATTCATCACACCCCATGGCGTCTTCTGCTACCAGACGATGCCCTTCGGGTTGAAGAACGCTGGAGCCACGTACCAGCGCACAATGCAAGCCTGCCTAAAGGGGCTAATCGGAGAGATCGTCCAAGTCTACGTCGACGACATAGTCGTCACCACTCGAACGGAGGACACTCTCATCGCCGACCTCCGCAAGGTCTTCGCCGCCCTCAACGAGTATCAGATCAAGCTGAACCCGGACAAGTGTGTCTTCGGCGTGCCAGCCGGAGAACTGCTCGGGTACCTCGTCTCTGCAAGAGGAATCGAAGCCAACCCGAGAAGGTGCAAAACATACTCGCAATGCCAGCACCGACCAAGCTTCATGAGGTGCAACGCCTAGCCGGCCGAGTCGCAGCTCTCAGCCGGTTCATAAGTAAGTTGGGAGAAAAGGCCCTGCCTTTCTACCAACTGATGAAAAAGACAGACAAGTTCGAGTGGACAGAAGAAGCGCAAGTCGCGTTCGACCAACTCAAGAAAACACTCACGACTTCCCCAGTACTGGTGGCGCCACTGGAGAACGAGCCGCTATACCTCTACGTGTCAGCCACGAACAGGGTGGTCAGCACGGTACTCGTAGTCGAACGAGAAGAAGAAGGACACAGTTACCCTGTTCAGCGACCCGTCTACTACCTCAGTGAGGTGCTAACCTTGTCCAAGCAGCGGTACCCGCACTACCAGAAGCTAGCATACGGAGTCTTCATGACATCAAGGAAGGTCGTCCACTACTTCTCCGAGCACTCCATCACGGTAGTAAGCTCCTCCGGGCTCTCCGACATCCTCACCAACCAAGCCGCGACGGCGAGTCGCCAAGTGGGTTGTTGAGCTAGGGCCCTGGGGGCTGAAGTACGCGCACCCGAAGTCAATCAAGGCCCAGGTGCTTCCAGAGTTCACCACCGAGTGGATAGAGGCCCAGCTACCAGACGTACCCGACCTGTCCAACGCATGGACAATGTACTTCGACGGCTCCAAGAAGTTCAGATCAGCAGGGGCGGGAGTCGTCCTCATCTCACCCAAAGGCGACAAGCTGAGGTACGTGCTGCAGATGAACTTCCCAACGCCCTCCAACAACGAGGCAGAGTACGAGGCCCTGATCCACGGCATGCGGATGGCCAAGAACTGCGGCGCCACTCACCTCATGATCTACGGAGACTCCTACCTCGTCGTGCAACAAACCATGAAGCAATGTGACGCCATCGCCGACAACATGATCGCCTACAGGGACCTGTACAACCAGCTGGAAGGCACCTTCGACGGCTGCGAGCTGCGGCACGTCGGCCGCGAGAGCAACGAGGAAGCCGACACCCTCGCCAACCTGGGCTCAAACAAAGCGCCGGTGCCACCCGGAGTCTTCCTCGAGTGCATCACGCAACGCTCCGTCAAGCTCCGGCCCGCGCCAGGATCCTCTACATCGACAACGAGCACCACCGACCCGCCCAGCACGGAAAGGAGCCTATGGAGGTGATGCTGATCGAGCCCACATGGACGAGCCCATACCTGGCTTACATACTGCAGCAGAGGGTGCCAACAAACCCAGTCGAAGCCAAGCGCGTCATCCGCCGCTCCAAGGGCTTCACCGTCATCAAAGGGGAGCTCTACAAGCGAAGCATCTCGGGAGTCCTCCAAAGGTGCATCGACCCAGTCGACGGTCAAGCCATCTTACTCGAGATCCACGCTGGCATCTGCGGGCACCACGCCAGCAGTCGAGCCTTAGTGGCCAAAGCCTTACGAGCCGGGTTCTACTGGCCCACCGCAATGCAAGACGCAGAAGAACTCGTGAGGAAATGTCTCGGCTGCCAGGAGTTCGCCAACAAGCCGCACGCACCAGCATCAGCACTAAAGACCATCCACTCGCCTGGCCCTTCGCTCAATGGGGGCTCGACATGGTGGGTCCACTCAAGAAGTCCTCGCCGGGAGGACACACGCATCTCTTGGTGGCAGTCGACAAGTTCACGAAGTGGATCGAAGCCGTGCCTATCACAAGTTCGACTGCCTCCTCGGCAGTTAACTTCATCAGGTCGATCATCTTCAGGTTTGGAGTGCCACACAGCATCATCACCGACAACGGCACGAACTTCACAGCCGAAGAGTTCAAGGACTTCTGCTCCGAGCAAGGCATCAAGCTCAACTACGCATCTGTCTCGCACCCGCAGTCCAACGGACAGTCGAAAAGGCCAATGGCTTAGTCTGCAAGGGCATCAAGAAGCGCCTGCGAGTACCATTGAGGCGCGCTGCAGGCGCCTGGGTCGAAGAGCTGCCATCTGTGCTGTGGAGTCTGCGCACTACGCCAAACAGATCCACTCAGTACACGCCATTCTTCATGGTCTACGGCGCAGAAGCAATCATGCCGTGCGACATCAAGTTCGACGCGCCCCGAGTGGTGGCCTACGACGAGTCCGACGCAGAAGAAGCACTCGAGGACGACATGGATACCCTGGACGAAGCACGCGACATCGCCCTTACCCGCACAGCCGTGTATCAGCAAGACTTACGCAACTACCACGGGCGGCGACTGCGGCCCAGAGCGTTCGTCCCTGGCGACCTTGTCCTCCGCCTCAAACAGAAGAAGGTGCACAAACTCGCCTCCCCGTGGGAGGGTCCATACATCGTGACAGAGGCAATCGGCGGCGGAGCTTACCGCCTGAAGGACTCGAAGACGGGGACAGTCTGCACAACCCGTGGAACGTTGCGCAACTGCGCCGCTTCTACGCCTAATCGACTCCCCCTTGTAACAAAGTGTACTATGTCAAGAGCGGCAGGTTCCAGACGCACTCTTTCCCTTACCAGGGTACCTGAGGGGACTGGAAGGGTTTTAATGAGGCGGCCTGCTCGCAAAAATCAATGAAGTGATTTGTGGAACAAGCTCTCCCCTTTACTTTTTTAGTCAAAAAGCAACATAAACCTAGGCCGTCACCCGACGCACTCGGGGGCTGCGCCATACAGGTCAAGTCAAACCTAGGCCGCACCCGAAGCACTCGGGGGCTGCGCCACAGGTCAAGTCAAACCTAGGCCGCACCCGAAGCACTCGGGGGCTGCGCCACAGGTCTAAGTCAAACCTAGGCCGCACCCGAGCACTCGGGGGCTGCGCCATACAGGTCAAGTCAAACCTAGGCCGCACCCGACGCACTCGGGGGCTGCGCCATACAGGTCAAGTCGAAATCCTAGGCCGCCACCCGAAGCACTCGGGGGCTGCGCCGCACAGGTCTAAGTCAAACCTAGGCCGCACCCGACGCACTCGGGGGCTGCGCCACACAGGTCCAACTCGAAAACCTAGGCCGCACCCGAGCACTCGGGGGCTGCGCCATACAGGTCAACTCGAAAATCCTTGGCCGTCACCCGAAGCACTCGGGGGCTGCGCCGCACAGGTCTAAGTCAAACCTAGGCCGCACCCGACGCACTCGGGGCTGCGCCATACAGGTCAACTCGAAAACCTAGGTCGCCACCCGACGCACTCGGGGGCTGCGCCATACAGGTCTAACTCGCAAAACCTTGGCCGCACCCGAAGCACTCGGGGCTGCGCCGCACAGGTCTAAGTCAAACCTAGGCCGCACCCGACGCACTCGGGGGCTGCGCCGTACAGGTCCAAAAGCCTAGGTCACCACCCGAAGCACCGGGGGCTGCGCCGCACAGGTCCAAGTCAAAATCCTAGGCCGCACCCGACGCACTCGGGGGCTACGCCGCACAGGTCTGACTCGACACATCGGCCGCACTCGACGCACTCGGGGGCTACGCCGCACGTCTAATTCAAAATCCTAGGCCGCACTCGATCCGCTCGGGGGCTGCGCCATACAGGTTTACAGAAGTCTACAAGATACAGTTTACTCACTCGGGGGCTACCCCCACCTCGGCATACATACACTCATATTTCCACTTGGAAAAATTGCTTTTACAAACTAACGCTATACAACAGCAGTCTACTGCTCTTATTCTACAGGCTCGCCCTTTGGCGCATCGAGTGGCCCTACAAGGTGCTCACTAAAGGTCTGGACCTGCTGAACCATCTGACGCGCAGCCGCAAGAGTATCGGCGTAGTCACCCTCTCCAGGCAAGCCGTCAATCACCTTGTACAGTGGAAGATTAGGCCGGTGCATTCGAACGTACGCCAGCGCCACGTTTGCCCCGGCAACAAGTTGAGTGTGCACGACTTCCTTCAACGCACTGCCTTCACGGTGTTAGAGAGATATTTATATATTGTAGTTTCCCTATTACATAGGGGGCTCACTGCATATTTACACCTGTACATGTACTATATATTGTGGCCTTTGGCCCCCGTGGAATACAAGTTGTCTATTCCTAACATGGTATCAGAGCATTAGGTCTCCGCACGCGCAACTCGTGCCTTTCTTTTTCTTCTTCACGTACAGATCCATCCATCGATCTCAATCCAATTCCCAGCCGGCCGCCGCAGCCTGTTCCTGTCTGGCCGCTCCCGTCCGGCCGCCGTCCGTCCGGCTGCCGCTTGTTCCCGGCCGCTCCCATCCGGCCGCCTCCGTTCGTTCCCGTCCGGCCGCTCCCATCTGGCCGCCTCCGTCGTTCCGGCCGGCCGCTCCCGTCCGGCCGTCTCCGATCCCAGGCCACCGCCCCAGCTGCTCTCCTGCGTGTCCCGGCCGGCCCGTTCCCGTACTGCCGTCCGTCCGGCTGTACGTCTTCTACGTGCTGATCTGCTGTGGGCTTCGATCGGGAGCGTTTTCATCAGTTGCATCGTGGCTGCTTGATTCGATCTGCTGTGGGCTGATCGATCTCTGTTGATCAGATTCGTTTCCAAAAAAAAAAAAAAAAAATCCAAAAAAAAAAAATCCAAAAAAAAAAGAAAAAAAAGGAGGATGTCGCTGTCTGCTGCTGATCCCGTTCTTGGCTGTCCTGAGCTTCCGTCTTTGCTCGGTGCTGCTCCGGGGTCCTTGTTGCCTATTTCGTCGTCTCCCTCGATGACGTCTGCATGCCGCTCTACGTCGACTCTCGCGGCTTCTGCCCGCAGTTATGGCCGCTCTACGTCGACTCCGTCTATGTCGACTCGCTGCTCTACGTCGACTCTCGCGGTTTCTGTCCGCGGTTATGTCCGCTCTATGTCGACTCCGTCTATATCGACTCGCCGCTCTCCGTCGACTCTCGCGGCTTCTGCCCACAGTTATGGCCGCTCTACGTCGACTTCGTCTATGTCGACTCGCCGCTCTACGCCGACTATCGGGGCTTCTGCCCGCTGTTGTGGCCGCTCTACGTCGACTCCGTCTATGTCGACTCGCCGCTTTACGTCGACTCTCGCGGCTTCTGCACATGGTTCTGGCTGCTTTTCTTCGACTCCTCGCGTGGCGTGTGCACGCACTTGTGACCGCTCTCCTTCGACTCCCCATGTGGCGACCACGTATTGTGATGATTGGTCCTCCTTGGCTGACGCATCTACCTCGACCTCTTCAGTGGCGTCTTTCACTGCGCGTGAGATCGCGCAACTCCGATGCCTGCTTGCTACCTGGGACTCTTCACCGACAGGTTCTGCTGGTTCTGCGACTAACTTTTCTGGCACTGAGAGACCAGCTTCCTCTCATTCAGGTACATCCCTTGGATTCTTGATACTGGAGCATCTTTTCACATGACTTACGATTCTTCCGCCTTGAACTCTATTCGACCTGTCGAGTCTCCTGTCTCTGTTCGTACTGCCGATGGTACTCCCATCCCCGTTGCTAGTCGTGGCACTCTTAGCAGTCCCGCGTTTCATGTTCCTTCTGTCGCTCATATTCCTCGACTCACCATGCAGCTTTTCTCTGGTAGTCAGATTGTCGATTCTCGTTGTAGGGTCACTCTAGACTTTGATTCCTGTTCTGTTCAGGATCGTTGTACGGGCGCTTTGCTTGGTGCTGGTCCCCGACGCCATGATGGTCTATGGGAGCTTGACTGGCTTCGTCTTCCTTCCGCTGCCACCGCCGCCAGTCTCTCGACCCAGGTTGCCGCAGCCACCAGCTCTTTTCAGCAGTGGCATCATCGTCTTGGCCATTTATGTGGTTCTCGTCTCTCGTCTCTAGTTCATCGTGGTGTTCTAGGGTCTGTCTCCGGAAACGCTTCTTTGGATTGTCTGGGTTGTAGGCTTGGTAAGCAGATTCAGCTACCATATCCTCATAGTGACTCTGTGTCCGAGCGTCCTTTTGATCTCGTTCATTCAGATGTTTGGGGTCCGGCTCCCTTCGCTTCGAAAGGGGGTCATCGCTACTATATTATCTTTATAGATGATTACTCACGATACACTTGGATTTACTTTATGTCCTCTCGTAGTGAGGTTCTCTCTATCTATAAGCGTTTTGCTGCCATGGTTCACACTCAGTTCTCTACACCTATTCGTGTGTTTCGTGCTGATTCTGCTGGTGAGTATATCTCCAAGCATTTGCGTGGTGTTCTTGCTGAGCAGGGCACTCTCGCTCAGTTCTCTTGTCCCGGTGCACATGCTCAGAATGGCGTTGCTGAGCGTAAGCATCGTCATCTTTTAGAGACTGCTCGTGCGATGATGATCGCTTCTTCTCTCCCGCCACATTTCTGGGCTGAGGCTGTCTCTACCTCGGTCTATCTCATTAACATTCAGCCTTCTGCCGCCCTTCAGGGTGGTATTCCTCTCGAGCGACTATGTGATCGCTCTCCTGACTATTCCATGTTGCGTCTGTTTGGTTGTGTTTGCTATGTTCTCCTCGCTCCTCGTGAACGCACCAAACTAACCGCTCAGTCTGTTGAGTGTGTTTTTCTCGGATATAGTGATGAGCATAAGGGCTATCGATGTTGGGATCCCGTGCTCGTCGGATGCGTATTTCCCGGGACGTGACGTTTGACGAGTCTCGTCCTTTCTTTCCACGCTCGACCTCCTCGACCTCTACAGTGGAGGATCTATCTTTTCTTAATTTTCCTGATTCTCCTCCCGATGTTCCTCATATTCCTCCTCCTCCCCCTGATCCGGTGCCGTCTACTCCGATGCCTTCTTCTCCTCCTTCATTGATGCCTTCTTCTCCTCCTTCGTCGCCGTCTTCTTCGTCTTCTTCACCCTCCCCGCCTCCGCCTTCTCCTGTTGCTCCTTCTCATCCTACTTTTCCTTTCTATTATACTCGTCGTCCACGTGTTGTGACCGAGTCATCTGATGCACCCTCTACTTCTGGTGCACCGTCTCAACCGACTTACTCTCTTCGTACTCGGCCTTGTCCTTCACCTGATTTCTTTGATCCCGCTACCTATAGTGTTTCGACTGTCCCAGAGCCGACTACGTATCGTGAGGCTGTTGTTCATCCTGAATGGCAGCTTGCCATGGCTGAGGAGATTGCTGCGCTTGAGCGCACTGGTACGTGGGAGATCGTTCCTCTTCCTCCTCGTGTTCGTCCTATCACCTGTAAGTGGGTCTATAAGGTTAAGACCCGCTCTGATGGGACTCTTGAGCGTTACAAAGCTCGTCTGGTCGCTCGTGGTTTTCAGCAGGAGCATGGCCGTGATTATGATGAGACTTTTGCTCCAGTGGCTCACATGACCACTGTTCGGACTCTTCTTGCCGTGGCATCTGTTCGCCATTGGTCTGTGTCTCAGCTTGATGTTAAGAATGCTTTTCTTAATGGTGAGTTGCGTGAGGAGGTTTATATGCAACCACCACCGGGGTATTCTGTTACAGATGGCATGGTCTGCCGTCTTCGTCGCTCTCTCTATGGCCTTAAGCAAGCCCCTCGTGCATGGTTTGAGCGCTTTGCTTCTGTGGTCACAGCTGCTGGTTTCTCTTCCAGTGCTCATGACCCTGCGTTGTTTGTTCACTCTTCTCCTCGTGGTCGCACTCTTCTTCTTCTGTATGTTGATGACATGATCATCACTGGTGACGACCCGGAGTATATTGCCTTTGTCAAGGCACGTCTGAGTGAGCAGTTTCTTATGTCGGATCTTGGTCCGCTTCGTTACTTTCTTGGGATTGAGGTTTCGTCCACCTCTGATGGTTTCTTTATATCCCAAGAACGGTATATTCATGATCTTCTTTCTCGTGCCGCTCTTACTGATGATCGTACTGCTGAGACTCCCATGGAGCTCAATATTTCTCTTCGTGCTTCTGATGGCGATCCTCTCTCTGATCCGACTCGTTATCGACATCTTGTCGGGAGTCTCGTCTATCTGGCTGTTACTCGCCCTGATATTTCTTATCCTGTCCATATTTTGAGTCAGTTTGTTTCTGCTCCCACTTCGGTTCACTATAGTCACCTTCTTCGTGTTCTACGCTATCTTCGTGGAACGATCTCTCTTTGTCTCTTCTTTCCTCGTTCCAGCTCGTTACACCTTCAGTCCTACTCCGATGCCACTTGGGCGAGTGATCCTTTGGATCGTCGTTCACTTTCTGCTTACTGTGTCTTTCTTGGTGGATCTCTCATTGCCTGGAAGACGAAGAAACAGACCGCAGTTTCCCGTTCGAGTGCAGAAGCTGAGTTGCGAGCTATGGCTCTTTTGACTGCGGAGGTGACTTGGTTACGGTGGTTACTTGCAGATTTTGGTGTCTCTGTTACGACACCCACGACTCTATTGTCAGACAGTACAGGTGCTATTAGCATTGCACGTGACCCGGTGAAGCATGAGCTTACTAAGCATATTGGCGTTGATGCTTCTTTTGTCCGTGCTAGTGTGCAGGATCAGATTATTGTGCTCCAGTATGTGCCTTCAGAGTCACAGTTGGCGGACTTCTTCACGAAGGCCCAGACTAGAGCACAGCATAGATTTTTCCTCTCCAAACTCAGTGTTGTGGATCCACCATGAGTTTGAGGGGGGGTGTTAGAGAGATATTTATATATTGTAGTTTCCCTATTACATAGGGGGCTCACTGCATATTTACACCTGTACATGTACTATATATTGTGGCCTTTGGCCCCCGTGGAATACAAGTTGTCTATTCCTAACACACGGAACCTCTCCAGCAGCGCAGCCAGTCCATTAGGCTGCTCGTTGTGCGGGAAGTACACCCTGTTGATCTGCCAGAGGGTTTTTCTGCAACCTTCCAAGAGCACAGCAGCCCGCCAGGTGCGATCCAACATTCGAGCCAGTACGCTGCCTCTGGGTTTATTTGACCAAAAATGACGCGCTTCGGTGAGTCACCGGCGGCTTCTTTCTCCACCCGCTCGTCTACTCGACTTTGCTCGGCCTTCCAGTCAGAATTCACATCTGCATCAAGACCCGAAGCTAAGAACAGTAAAAGGATAAAGAAGTCGAAGCACGGTGCTAGAAAACCAACCTTGCAGCTGCCGACTGATCAAGTCTATCTCGCCTAGCAGGAACTCCTCTCGCTGGGAGAACGGCGCAACGGGCCGCGACCTCAAGCGCTCCAACTCCAACTCCGCGCTCTTCAACTTCGACTCGAGCTCAACAACCTTGTTCCTCATGAAGGTGATCACTCGTTGATCATTCACGCTTCGCGCAGGAGCTGGAGGCGCTCGACGACGACGAGCGGGTGCAGCCGAAGAGGTGTCCTCCTCGATGCCCGCACCAGTCGTTCCAGCGACCCCAGGAGCTTCGCCCATCTCAGACTGCCAAGTTCGACAGCGTCAAGCAAAGAAAAGAACACATTCACTCAGTTTAGATATGAAAGAAGACTCGAAGACACAAATTCACATTTCAACATCAGCATGTTCGCGGCCAGAAGACCCGCAAACTATATAATTCATTACAGACCAAGAACCAAAAGCAGAAGAATCCTAAAAGAACGGAGTCTACATCACAGACTCCGACTGGGAACGGCTCTTCCTAGCAGCCAACTCTGCAGCCTTAGCAATCCTCTTCTCGAAGGTGGCGACCAACTTTGCAGCCAGCTGACTCGCCTGTGCCTTCACACCGCTAAGGGACGCGGTCCTGCCATCAGGCTTCCGAGGGAAGTCGCTGACAACCTTCTCAAAATCACCTACGACTTGGTGACCAAGAAGTAGCTGGAAAGTGAGCTCGGAGCCGCGTACCGTCTGCGCACGCGTGTAGTCCGCCAAGGTGGTCGCATTGCCTTCGAACGGAGCCGCAAGCGCGTCAACAGCAACTGGCGGTGGCTTGCTGGGGAAGATGCTCTGGTGCACAGTCGCCAAGGCGCCTGTCGACTTCTGCAGCGCCGCCGAAGCATACGCGCAGACGCGGTCCATGAAGCCAACAGCCTTCGCCAAATCGACATTCTCGCTGGAGGACCCTTCTGGAGGAGCACCCCCGCAAGTCTCTGATCAACAGAAATCCACGCCCATAAGACATCCGAAGTCGACATAAGACAAAGTAGGCACTGAGCTGAAATACTTACTTCCAACAACATCTGCGTGTGCGAGCAAGCGGTCGACCTGGGTCTTCTCCAGATCATCCCGAGCTTGCTCGCGCTCTTGGGCTTCACCCAACAACTTCTCCAGCTCCGCGACATGCTTCTTCATGCTCTCCCTTTCACCTGCGGATCAACGGAGCAAAGTTAGCAATAAAGGCAGTCGAAGCACCCCTCGAGCACAAGGGTTCACACTCACTATTCGCTTGCTCCAGAGCAGTGCGGAGCCGATCCCTCTCCTGCTCCATGCGAACGAAGGCTGCGGCTCCCTCCATCTGCTGGCGATAAAATGGCTGCAGGAAACACAAGACATCAATCTGCGCCCGACTATTCTAGTCACGCACATCTTCGGGGGCTACTCCCATCGGGAGCGCTGTTCGCGCACCCGTTACAGATTTTGCAGAACGAGTCGAAGGACACTTACATGCTCAAGCAGCCCAGCGTCAACCGGAGTCGCATCATCAGCTTTCTCTGGCATGGAGGAGGTCGAAGCCTTCAAGGCCAAAGCGTCACCCGCCAGAGCCTCCTCTCCGGTCGTCTTCGCAGTCTGCTCGATCATGGGAGCAGAAGTGTGCTCCATCTCACGAGGGGAAGAAGCAACAACGCCAGTACGGTCGCTGTGACAAGACAACTCAATTCAAGGGCTCGCAAGTGACAAAGCACACTCGACAAAAACGAGGCAATGGTTACGCGACTAACCTGGCGACATCGACGTCATCTTCACTTCCCAGGGAGAATGAGGCCATCCTCGCAAACTCAGTCGGCGGTGCAGAGCCGAGGGGAGGCACGACCAAAGGCTCAGCCAGGTCACTCGTGCGCCTAGCGCCCGAAGACGACTCGCTCGTCTCTTCCTCGTTCACACCCGCCTCCTTCACAGGCGACGAAGCAGAACCAGAGTCGCCACTCTTTCGCCTCTGCCGCTTCCGCAGCGGCTCCTCATCTTCATCATCCTCCTCCAACTCTTCACTCAGAGAGGTGGCGGAAGGAACTTCATCGTCATCAACCTCGTCCTCAGGAAACTCTGCCTCTTCATGAGGTCCATTCTCCATCAACGGAGGAAGACTGACATAGCTCGAACGACCCTGTCAGCAAATGAAGCATTCGAGTCAGGCAAAAAGATTCGACAGAAGAAGATACAAGACAAACAAAGCAAACGAAGCTCACCTCAGGCACAGGATTATTAGGACCATATGGCTCGACTGGGCACTTGACATTGCACGGGTCAGCGGCTCGGAGACTAGTGATGCTCCTCACCTTCGACTCGACTGCGTCATCAACGAGCTCATTGCCAGCATCCTCACGCGCCCACATTGGGTGGACGCGACTGCGGAGCGGCTGCACCCGAAGCCTGAAGAAGGTGGCGATGAGGTGAATTCCACCTGTCTCGCGCCCGAGACTTTTCAGAAGGCCACGAAGAAGCGTCAGCAAGGGCTGAGTCGCCTCCCTGTCCTCCTTCGACAGCGGGTGCGCCCACGCGTTCGTCTTCCGCAACTCGCGATCAGCCGCGAAGTCGGGAAGCCCTTCTTGGTCGCACCTGATGTAGAACCACTTCTTCCGCCAGCCCTGGACGGAGTCGGATTTCTTCATTTGAAAGTAGGAGGTGTCGCCACGCACCTGGATGCCGAAGCCGCCGACTGGATACACCTGCTTGCTCTTCCCCACGTTCCTCCTGACGAGGAATAGCGACTTCCACAGCAGCCAGTTGGGTGCGATTCCCAGGAAGCACTCGCAGAGCACGAAATAGCTCGCGATGCTCAGGACGCTATTGGGAGTCAGATCGTGGATCTGAATCCCATAAGCGTACAAGTGACCACGGACGAAATCGTGGAGGGGGAACCCGAAACCCCGCGGAAGGAAATCCACGAAGCACACGCGTTCCCCCTCGCGAGGAGCGGGGAATACCTCTTTCCCGGGAGCGCGCACCGTCGCCTTATCTGCCGGCGGCAGCAGCCCCTGCGCGCGGAGGGCCTCGAGGTCGGCCTTCTTCACCGACGATTTGACCCAGTCGCCGTCGGGCTTCTTCATCACGCTCGCCTCAGCGGCGGCGACGGCGCCAGCAGCAGGCTTCCCCCTCTTCATCGCGGCCTTGCTCATGGAGGGTGGAGAAAAGAAACTGGCAGAGGAGCAACAATGGCGGAGAGAAAGCAGCGGAGACGATGGCAGAATGGGGACGGAATGAACTGTTCGCCGCCGCGGTAAAAAATATATACCGCGTGGCCAGTTAATCCAGGCCGTCCTCAGCGAAACCGCACTCCACAACATCATCTGGCCGTCCACGTGTCGCGCGGAGATAGCAACCGTCGCCGGCCACGCCGCCCACTACGCGCGGGAATCAAGGCACCATCATCACACCGCGAAATTTTCGCGCCCAACGGTCAGTATAAATCGGCAACCGCTCTCTCCAGTCAATACTGACAGTGGGACCGCACTGTCACGTCCCATCGGACACAGAGTTAGCCAAAAAACGTCAGCGCTGACGTCAACTGCGCAGGCGTAGCAAGTAAGCCAATGGGCTAATCGAGAACTCGAGCAATTCATTCGAGTGCAAAAATATTCAGTAAGCTCTAAGAGCCGAATAAACTCGAACAGTTCATTCGAGTGCAAGAAGATTCAGTAAGCTCCAAGAGCTGAAGAAACTTGTGCAGTAAGCCAAACCGGCCGAATACACAGTAAGTCACGCAAAGCCAGTCGCGACTCCAACATGTCGAGTCCCTTCTTTACTCCCATCGGGAGCGGGCTTTTCGACTGAAGAAAAATTGAGTTTAACCTCAATTGCAAGCAATCCAGCTTAATCTCGGGAGCTACTCCCATCGGGAGCGCTGTTTGCGCTCCCGAGTGACTCAGAACAAAAGCAGTCGAAAAATCACCGACTAAGGCTGTACTCACAGTATTTTACCCTGGAGTTGACAGTTCGACTAAGGAATCCTCCATAAGCCCTGAACGGCCGGAGTCGACCAATTTTACTCGTTCCTTTCAGGAACCCGACGGCGTGCCCAGGAGGAAGGAGTCCTTTACCCGACTCTACGATTCGACTAAGCACTCGGGGGCTCCTGTCGTGGGGTCACTCTTCGACTACCCCACGGTGGGGATACCTGGGTCACGCCAAGCCCATCAGCCTTATGACAAGGGCCCAAGGAAGGCCCAAGGAGGACGACGTGCGGCCCAAGATAGTCGACGCTAGGTCATGTGACCCCAGCCATGCTTGTAAGCGCCATCGACACCGTTCACCTGAGACCTAGCCTACCATATAAAGGCTAGGAGGGTCCTTCGTCTAGGGTACGCTCATAGCCGCCACCACAAACCCTAGCGAGATTGCCATCTCGCCATTGTAGCCACAACTCGCCATTCAATACCAGACAAGCAGGAAGTAGGGTGTTATCCTCCGGGAGCCTGAACCTGGGTAAACGCCTTGTTTGTCAGCCGTCGTGATCACCAGCGCTCATCTCTCTCCCCTTCAATCAACCCGGGGTACACAACCCAGAGATTTGCCGAGTCCACACCTCGTCAGAGAGACAAGGGAAAATGTATCTGAAGCTAAGTCCAGCTTTGCTTCATGTTCGGCAAGTTCAGCAAATCGTGATTCCGTGCAGTATAATAAATTCAGATCAACCTGTGAAGAGTTTGGCAAGTGCATGTTATCGTTATCATTGCAGTGCTGGCCATTTCTTGCTCTAGGCTCACCCTGTATGGGAAAGATAAAGAACCCTATAGACTTTAGTTGGCTTGGGACAGCAATATTTCAGTCTCTCATTCTCTCTGAGGAAGATTCTGCCAACCTTTCTTGTACAGATGGCCTAGCAATTAACATGGAAAAGCAGAAGGGGTGTATTCTCAGTTTAGCTGCTTGCTGCATCACCTTTTCCAAATATCTTGCGAGCATATGCTATGGTCCACGACATTATTTGGTAAATCATGCTAACGATCTGCTTGAAGGTATCGATCTTGCACAATAACTTTCTGAGGTGGCTCCTGTGTGTGATTATAAGATGTAAAGAGGTGACATCGATGTGCTCCATTTTCACTATTTAGGGTTGTGGAGCTTATTTTCGAGATGGTTGTAGGACTAAACTCTTATTTTCTTTATATGTAATCACATTTTGTCAATTCTATGTCCCTCACATGCTGCTCTGGCTTTCGTTCAACGTATGATTCCTGTTTCCCTGTTTCTATATAATCATGTAACATTGTTGTCTCAAAGTGTGTTCCAGCACTCCGTGTGAAGCTAATGACACTAACATTCCATAACGATGATCCCTGGACCATTGTATTGGTAACTTCTCTCATCACACAAAAGTATCCACACATTTTTTTCTTATGATGCAAACTAATCTTGTTTATCACTCACGGAAGAATCATCATCACACACTGGGCCATGAAGGTTTCCACTTCAAGCAAAGGTAACAAAGCTATTTATTAATTAATTCAGTCAGCGGCCAGTTATTGTTGATTGGGGGGATACTCGCAATTCATAGATTGTGTTGTCGGAAGCGAGGTCCAGAACCATGCCATCTAACCATAACTCAAGATGTTTTCCACATTATTTTAGCGAAAAACAAATGTACCTTTTTGGTCACAAGTATGTCTTTGTTCAGTGAACTGAAAAATATATTTTTGCCCCTTTGATAAAAAATATAATCCCTGTTTCTTCAGGGTGCATTGCAAAACAGTTAGTTTTTATAAGTTTTTATAAGTTTTCTTCTAGACTTGAGTGACATGGCGACAATCCATTGATATGTTTAAAACAGAGATATGTCAGTCAATACAATTGAATGAAATGAGCTCGTGAGCTTGCTCTGTGAAGTTACTGCCTTACTGTTGACTACTTTTGTATATTGTTTGTGTGATCTGATTTTTTTTTCATGCTTGTTCCCGCATTGGCAATCTCAGTATGTTAAGTTATTCCAGTTTTTTTTCTTCCTCCGTTGCTAATTTTAAGATGTTTTAAGATTTTTCTGATTCACACGGATCTATACACGTTTCAGTGTGTAGATTCACCCATTTTAATCCGTATGTAGTACACACCCATTTTAATCCGTATGTAGTACACACTAAAATATCAAAACATCTTATAATTTGAAATGGAGGAGTACTTCTTAGCAAATTCAGTATGTCTTGCAGGGATGCACCTTTAGTTTTCCTAACCACAGTAGAGAATTGTGTAAGCAAATGAATCGTGGATTCTTTTGATACCAGCACAGTTTCATGCAACTGCTGCTTTGTCTAATTGTCTCTATGCCACGCTTGCTAATTCTCATACTACGAACTAACTTTCTTCATAGTAAGCGAAGGTAACCTGCATCTCAATTCTATAAGTCTAGAACTGAAAGCATATATACTTTTCAGAACTAATCGTGTCATGATTAGTTAGTTATCATGTTTGAAGTAACAAGTTTAGCCCCATAGGGTGTACTCCAAAAACTCCAAAAGACTACACTTGCAAGACCTTCACTGTGCAATACGAGGAGGTACAAGCAGAATACAACATTCCTTTAATTGTCGATTATACTATTACATCAAGCAGCTGAGAGCTGACAGACATACAAACAATCAACAACTAATCTTTATTTTGTAGCAAAATTTTCTGGCAGCGAGTGGGAGTCGCGTACGCACTCTCCTTTGCCTGCAGTTTACTTGCCGTCCGAAGCTCCGGCCACAGCGAGAGCCCGTGCCTGCTTCGTCTTGAACTCGACCATCCTGCCAACGTCCGGCAAGACCGCCTTCGTGACGTCGAGCTCGTCGAAGCGTCCCACCCACGCGGCCAGGAGCGGTGTCCTGGCAGGGTCAAAGATCCTGGTCCCGGACATCACCTCAGCCGCGTGCGCCCATGTGAGCAAGCTCCCCAGCGTGATGTCCACTAGTCCGATGCTGTCGCCACCGAACAAGCCCTTCCCCTTTGAGCACTCCCTCATGGCTCCCTCCAGCGTCTCCATGGCGGCGAACGTCTGCTCCAACCCCTCGGACTTCTCCTCCGCCGTCTTGCCCCTGAACGACCGCACCCACGGGATCACGAGCTTGTCGTCGATGTAGGAGGCCCAGAAGCGAGCGACGGCTCGTTCGTGGGGGTCCGAAGGGAGCAGGGAGAGGCCGGCGGTGGCGAAGGCCTCGTCGATGTACTGCATGATGATCACAGACTCGCACACCGGGGCGCCGTTGTGGATGAGCACCGGCACCTTCCTGTGCACGGGGTTGGAGCGGAGGAGCAGCTCGCTCTTGTTGGAGAGGTCCTCCTCGACCTCCGTGTAGGTCAGGCCCTTGAGGGCGAGGGCGAGTTTCACCCTCGTGGCAAATGGACTCAGCCATGAGCCGAGCAGCTTCAGTTCATCACCTCCGGCCATCTTCTACTTGTTTTGTGTGTTTGTGAAAGTTGAGCTAGTTTTGGTTTGTGCTGGTGGGATGTGGTGGATCAGAGCAACAAGGAATTGTTTTAACTGTATGTGTAGTAGCGCTCGGGTTGGGACTCGGGGTATTGGAGGCAGCTGGCATTGACGGAGTCATCCACTATGCTTGCAGGTCCAGACAATGCTATAGGAGATCACCATTAGAAAATAGTGCCACGCCAATCAATATTTGACTGTCAACCTCATTAATGAACGGAGGAGTCATAAGTTATAAGCCCGAAGGACCCTGACCGAAAACCTACAAAACATACTACTCACTCCATTCTAAATTAGATGACTTTCCATTCGTGCACATGTAGATGTACCTATACATGTCTAGATGTATCCGTATGTGGACAAATGGAAATCATCTAATTTGAAACGGAGGGAGTAGATGCTAACCCAGCTTGCGCGAGGTGCTTTGCACCGACCACACATGCTCTTTCAGTCATTTTTTTTGAACGGACTCTTTCAGTCTAAAATGTATATGGACATAAATGAAAATATCGACTAAGTGAAGCAATATGGGAAGCCCTGGAGGTAGAGGTACTTATAAAAGATATATACCTACTCAGTAAGTTTCTGTTTGAACTTTTGAATGTGAAAGGTGTATGTGGTAAGAGTTGCTATGTACTCACTCCGTTCACAAAAGGATATCTCAACTAACTTTAAATTTGGATTTGGATGTATCTACACACTAAATTATGTCTAGATACATTCAAATTTGGAGTTGGTTGAGACATCCTTTTATGAACGGAGACGGAGGAAGTAACAAATATCCATACTCCAAAATGTTGTCACAAGTGGATTTTTTTAAAAATAATATTATTTTAAACATTTATTTGAAAAGTAGCACGCTTTTTCAAAAAAAATAGAAAATAGCGCTCCGTCGTCACAGGCCGGGCTGAAACCAGTGGTTTCGTCATGTGCCGGGACGAAAGCCAGGTTTCGGCATGTATATATCCGTCAAAACAAAAAAGTTAAAACATAAAATTTGTTTGGAAGGGTGATATCCATTTACTCGTGAAAGGAAAATTCAAACGATCGACTGAGTGCGACAAATTTGACAAAATTCTTCAAATTATTTTGCGAATTTCGATCCAAAATTAAGGAGTTAGAGTCGACCAAACTCGAAACCGATCACGGGAATGGAACCTACTCGTCGACGCGTATATATTTCATATATATTTTATCACGAAAAATGATACGGTTGAGCAACTTTCATTTTAATCAAAAAAAATTAAAGAGGAAGAGAAGAACCTACCTCCTTCATTTGCTTTGGTCACCAGCCATGCAGAAACCACAAGTTTCGTCATGGGCCATGCCAAAATCACGGCCCATGACGAAACAACTGGTTTCGGCAGGGCTCATGACGACGGCGCGCTATTTTCTATTTTTTTTTAAAGCGTGCTACTTTTCAAATAAATGTTTAAAATAATATTATTTAAAAAAAAATCGTCACAAGTGACAACTAAACCACCAGTTCTCCTGTCTGAAAAGGTCGATGAGAGATTAGGACAAGTTCTTTAGCAAGGGATCTTTTTGGGTAGGGAGTGTGGGCGAGACACTCATTTCTAGGAAGACTCGTTGCGGAGATATATGCCTTTTAAGTTTCATTAAAAATGATCATCCTTTGTATAAAAATTTATCAGGAAGCAAGTCTCTATTGCAAATATTATACTCCCTCTCCTTTTGTGTACGGAGGGAGTATTATTCTAGAAACGGTTACATCAAAGAAGTGTTCATACGAACAACAATCAAATATATTATATGATAAATGATCTTTATTTCGAAGGGAACATGCATGCATTTTTCTATGAAACTGGACTGACGAGTCACGTCCCCATGCCGACTTAATTTACTACTCAGAAGCTGCAGCAGCCGCGGCAGCCTGTGCCTGCCTCATCTTGGCGAACTCGACCACCCTGTCGACATCCGGCAAGGCCGCTTTGGCACCGTCAAGCTCACTGAAGCGCTCCACCCATGCCGCTAGGAGCGGTTTCTTAACGGGTCAAAGATCTTGATCCCGGCCATCACCTCCGTCGCTTTCAGCCATGAGAGCAGGCTCCCAAGCGAAACGTCCACGAGACCAACGCTCTCGCCCCCAAAGTAGGCCTCCCCATTGGAGCACTCCCTCAGGGCTCCCTCCAAGGTCTCCACTGCAGCAAACATCTGCTTAGTCCCCTCGGACCTGTCCTCCTCTGTCTTGCCCCTGAGCGACTGTATCCACGGGGCGAAGAGCTGCACAAACACACGTCGCCTCAGTGATCAGTAAAACAGATCCCAGACGCCTGAACCGTAAAAAATTCATTTCAGCAACTAAAAGAAACGAAGAGATATGAAACCTTGTCGTCAATATAGGCGGCCCAGAAGCGCGCAACAGCACGTTCATGGGGATCAGCGGAGAGCAAGGAGGGGCCGGTGCCGGCGAACACCTCGTCAAGGTACTGCACGATGACCACAGACTCACAGATGGGCTTCTCGTTGTGGAGGAGCACTGGCACCTTCTTATGCACCGGGTTGGAACGGAGGAGGAGCTCGCTCTTGTTGCCGATGTCCTCCTCGAGGTTCTCGAAGTTGAGGCCCTTGAAGCTCAGTGCGAGTTTCACCCTGGCCACAAATGGACTTGGCCATGCGCCGATCAGCTTCAGGCTATCTCCTGCGGCCATGGTGTCCTACTAGAAGTGTATGTATGAAGTTCGATCTTCTTTTCTTTAGCTCGTGTTTCGTAGGTTGCCTTTGTGGATCATAGTGAGAGGGAACTGCATGTATATATAGTGTTCGATCGGGTAATTGGGTTGACAGGAAATGATCAAAACGATGCGTCATGCATGATGCTTGCGGATTGGGAGCATGGAACCGAGATATACGTGCCCATCTTGGAGAGGAAGTAAGCGACATATGTGACAGAACACATGTGCCTGTTAGCTTGAATAATTTGGTCAATGTTATCAGCCTGGGAAGATCGAAGAGAGAGTCCACTGCTGGCTGTTATTTATGAATTGCGGTCCAAGACTAATGCGTAGAGCATGACGCACTAGTGCTAGCACGAAGTACATATTTTGTATGGCGGTTTTGCTGTTGCTTTCATTTGATCTTTCGGGAGACACGACTTAACGTTTTTGCTACTTGGAGAAGTTCCGGGAGATAAGAAAATAGTAAAAGGAAGTCATCATGTTGCCTATTTTCTTCAAAAAGGAGAGTAACCTTCGGCCTCTAAATTAATTCATGCACACAACCCTAGTGGTCGTAGTGCATACTCCATCAATCAATTAAATAAAAAGTGGGAATCAAGAAAACTTACAAATAATGCTGCTAGCATAATGTCCTGAACACCCATAGATAATTGAAGGATCATTTTGAATCAGGAGGTCTCCAACCATGTCAAGCCCGAGGAGACGATGGGGGTGGGGGTCGCTGGATTATGTGCCGGTGGAGCTCCAACGAGCTGGATTCTTCACCGGTGAGCTGATACAGCGAAGTCGGTGCTACAACACAATGTTAGTTTCCGTGGATTTTTTCGATGACGCATTAATGTTTTTCAAATTTTTAGAACTCTTAGAACTCGTGCATGTTTTTCCACGAACACACGAGCGAGATGCTACAATGATTCAGGCGTCAACTGCAAATGTTTTCGTTGACTTTATTCTGTAGATTTTCCACAATGGATGGAGATTTACTACGACCAGTTGGTGATTTTGCTGCCTACTAAATATTTTCTTGCCGCATAGGTGTTTTGAAATGTTGTGATACTTTTTAATATAGTTTTAACCCATCATGAGATAAAATTCTACAACAATGCTGCAATAGTATAGCAATTTGCTGCGCCGGTGGGGTTATTCTACAAAGGTTGGACGACCGGGATTTTAACTTATATGAAGATCAGACGACGGTCCTGGAGGTGGGCAATTTTTCTCCTCATATATCCGGATGACGCTTAGTATTTCTCAGGATAGCACAATCAAACAATTATAAAATCTTTACCATATATCGTATTCTTTTATTTTTCTAGGCACCGTTACATCAAAGAAGTTGTCATATGAGTCACGTCCCCACGCCGACTTAGTTTACTAGTTCTGGGAAGCTGTAGCGGCCGCGGCAGCTTGTGCCTGCCTCTTCTTGGCGAACTCGATCACCCTGTCGACGTCCGGCAAAGCTGCCTTGGCGCCGTCAAGCTCACTGAAGCGCTCCACCCAAGCCGCTAGGAGCGGTGTCTTAATAGGGTCAAAGATCTTGGCCCCCAACATCACCTCCGTCGCTTTCAGCCATGAGAGTAGGCTCCCAAGAGAAACATCCACGAGACCAACACGCTCGCCCCAAAGTAGGCCTCCCCATTGGAGCACTCCCTCAGTGCTCCCTCCAAGGTTTCCACTGCAGCAAACACCTGCTTAATCCCCTCGGACTTGTCCTCCTCTGTCTTGGCCCTGAAGGACTGCCTCCACGGGGCTACAAGCTGCACAAACACACATCGTTTCAGTGAACCGTAAAACAGATTCCAGACGCCTGAACCATAAAGTTCAATGCAAGAGTTAAAACTAAAACGAGAAGCTATGAAACCTTGTCGTCAATATAGGCGGACCAGAAGAGGGCAACAGCACGGTCATGGGGGTCAGACGAAAGCAAGGAGGCGCCGGTGTCAGCGAATGCCTCGTCGATGTACTGCACGATGACCACGGACTCACATATGGGCTTCCCGTTGTGGAGGAGCACGGGCACCTTCTTGTGCACCGGGTTGGAGCTGAGGAGGAGCTCGCTCTTGTTGCCGAGGTCCTCCTCGACGTCTTCGAAGCTCAGTTCCTTGAAGCTCAGTGCAAGCTTCACCCTGGTGACAAACGGACTTGCCCATAAACCGAGCAGCTTCAGCTCATCTCCCGCGGCCATGGTTTCCTTCAATATCAGTGTCTGAAGGTTAATTTTCTTGTTTTAGCTTGTGTTTTGTAGGTTTCCTTGGTGGATCATAGTGAGAGAGAACTGCATGTATATATAGTGTTCGGGTAATTCATTTGGTTGCCAGGAAATGATCAATTGATGCGTCATGGATGATGCTTGCAGAACAAAGACATACGTGCCCTTCTTGGAGAGGAAGTAAGCGACAGATGTGATAGAATACATGTGCCTATCAGCTTGAATAGTTTGGTCAATGTTATCTTTGACCAGTATAGCCTGGGAAGATTGAAGCAATGATTTCATGAGAGCCCACTGGCTGTTATCTGTGAATTGCGGCCCAAGACTAATGCGTATAGCATGACGCACTAGTGCTAGCACGTAGTACATATTTTGTAATCACGGTTTTCATTTGACCTTTTGGGAGATACGACTTAACGTCTTCGCTACTTGGAGAATGGAGAAGCTCCGCACAGATAAGAAAATAGTAAAAGGAAGTCATCCGGTTGCACTTAGTTTCTTCAAAGAGGAGGGTAACCTTCGGCTTGTAAAACATTTTTTCAATTTTCACTAAATAAGGAGAGTTAGAGGTTCGAGTGACATCGATGTCTAGGACACATCCTAGGGCTTACAAACACAAGGCAAGGAGATTAATCTCGTCGGATTACACTGCCCAAACGAGAATTACCGGCCAAGACCCAAAGCCTGGCCTCTTCCTTGATCCTAGTGATGACAACGGTACTGGGGGAGGCTTGATGACGGAAGACATGGCCATTTCTTTTCTTCCAAATTTCCCACGAGACGAGCATGGTTAACGAAGCCAAAGCTTTCCTAGCCTTGCCATATGGGGATGACAAGCTTGTTCCCGTGGAGCACCGGTGAGCCTGATTATTCACCAGCGATCCGGTCAATTCGGTGCTCCAACACAATGTTAGTTTCCGTGAATTTGTACACGAATGTTTTTTCAAATGCTTTAAACTGATTTTTCGAAATACAACGGAAAGACAAACCCGAGGGATTTCCTTCAGATCTACAATATGGCAATGCACGCCGCTGGGGCCGATGAAGCCATCATGTCAAACTGGTTTGCTCTGGCCCTTAAAGACGAAGCACTTTCTTGGCTGTGCAACCTACCATCGCAGTCAGTCAAGTCTTGGCTGAACCTGTGCAACCAGTTCTTGGGGGCTTTCCAGGGAGCTTACAAGCTCCCGGGAATGATCAATGACCTGCATGGCATGAAGCAGGGCGAGAATGAGAGCCTGCGCGACTACATTCAACGCTTTTGCTCTGTGATGAACAATATCCCTGGCCTAAAGGATGCTGACATTCTGTCTACCTTTCATGTGAGTGTCCGAGACCAGAAGATGCGAGAGAAGTTGAGCACACACAACATTGAGACCACGCAAGACTTGTGGGCTCTGACTGAGAAGTGTGTGCGCGCTGAGGAGGGGCGCCGCATTCCCGGGGAGTCATCATCTAGCAAGGCCGATCCTAAGAAGGCCAAAAAGCGAGAGGCAGCTGCGCCAGCTCCTGTACCCAAGGTGCTGGCCGTGGAACCTGAGCCTAAGAAGGCAAAGGTAGAAGGGGTAGTGGCCCCGGCCCCGGCTTTGGACGTGTGGTGCCCTCTCCATGGCGCTGGCAAACATGACATTCGAGATTGCTTCAAGATTCAAGGATTCATTCGAGACCAACGTCAGAACAATGAGATCGCCCGGCAGAATGGAGGGTGTTTCGGATGTGGAGACACCAACCACATCCGTCGATTTTGCCCCACAGGAGGCCGGGGCGGCCGGTTTGTTGGCCGAGGTGGATTCATGGGAGGACGTGGCGGTGGTCGTGCTGGATTTGGTGGGCAAAACTTGCCTGCCATTGAAGCCGATCCCGCTGGAGAAGAAAACGGTGGTGGAGCCTTCCAACCAGCCGTAGATATCGTTTGCATCCACGGAGGGGCCTCCAGCTTTCCCTCGGTGAATGCTTTCTATAAGATGTACCGTGAAATTAACGCTGCAGAGCCTGCCCCGTAAGCGCATCGACCCTTGAAGTGGTCAGATCGGGCCCTCACGTTTGATTCATAGGATCACCCTGGTCGCATTACTGGTGTTGGAATTCTACCACTCGTGGTTTCGCCAACCATACAGAATCTGGCCGTGAGTAAGATGCTGGTTGACGGTGGAGCAGGGCTGAATTTGCTCTCCGTCAAGGTCATGGAGAGGCTACAGATTCCTCTTGACCGCTTGAGACCGACTGGAGCTTTCGCACTGAGAGCCGGATAATTTTCGCACTGAGAATATCACCTTCGATATTGCAGACATTCCTTTACCGTACCATGGCATCTTGGGTCGTCCTGCATTGGCCAAGTTTATGGCGGCTTCCCATTATGCCTACAATGTGCTGAAGATACCCAGCAAGGTTGGGGTCATCACGTTAAAGGTTGATTGCCAGGACGCCATCTTCTGCGCAGATGCAATTGCAAAGGCAGCCATGGCGGCCAGTCCCAGGGATGGGCAACATCTACCCAGGGACAGCGATGAACATTTCGTCACAGTCACCTTGCCCAGGAACAAGGCACCCGTGAACGAGCCGGAGGGACCTGCACCAGGCAGTGTGCCCGTGAAGCAGAACCCTCCAGTTCCAAAGGCGAGGCTCGAGTGTAATGACGCCAAGCTTACTAAGAAAGTCCGATTGACCGGTGATGGAAACATCACCGTCACTATCGGCACGGGATTGCCTGACAAATAGGAAAGCGAGCTCATCGCCTTCCCACGGGAAAACTCTGATGCGTTCGCTTGGGACCCATCAGGTCTTTCCGGTATACCCAGGGAGGTGATTGAGTACAAATTGGCCGTCAAGGAAGGTGCCCGTCCTATTCAGCAAAGAATTCGACCACAGTCAGACAAGAAGCGTGAGTTCATTCTTGCGGAGGTTGACAGATTACTGAAGGCAGGGGTGATCCGGGAAGTACCGCTTGCCACTTGGGTAGCAAACCCAGTAGTGGTGCCAAAACCTCACAGTGACGATATGAGATTGTGTGTTGATTTCACTGACCTCAACAAATCTTGCCCCAAGGATCCGTACCCTTTGCCTCGGATTGATCAAATTGTGGATTCTACAGCTGGCTGCGATCTGCTATGTTTCCTGGATGCTTTCTCTAGGTACCATCAGATCAAAATGGCCAAAGAAGACGAGGAAAAAACTGGTTTCATCACTCAAAAAGGTTGCTACTATTAGGTTTCCATGCCTTTTGGTCTGAAGAACGCAAGAGCAACTTTCCAGCGCGCAATGCGAGCCTGCCCGGGGCCTCAGATTGGAACCAATGTTGAAGCTTACATTGATGATATCGTGGTCAAAACCAGAAAGAGAGAAACCCTCATCTCTGACCTGGAGGAGACCTTCAACAACCTAAGGAAGATAAATCTCAAACTGAATCCCGTGAAGTGTGTCTTTGGAGTGCCTTCAGGGAAATTGCTGGGCTTCTTGGTTTCTCATCGGAGCATCGAGGTGAATCCTGATAAAATTAAGGCAATTGAGATGATGGAAGCTCCGAAGCGCATCAAGGATGTGCAACGTCTCAATTGGTGTATAACCGCCCTCGGGATATTCATATCCAGGCTGGGAGAGCGAGCGCTTCCATTCTTCAAGTTGCTCAAAAAGTCTGGGCCAGTGAAGTGGAACCCGAAAGCTGAAGCCGCTCTGCAGGATCTGAAGAAGTATCTATCTAGCCCTCCCATCCTAGTAGCACCAATGCCTAAGGAGCCGTTGCTCCTTTACATTGGTGCTACCAATCAGGTTGTGAGTGCGGCTCTGGTGGCAGAGCGGGAGGTGAAGACGGGGGCTGGAAAGAAGGTTCCCAGGAAGTCTTCAAAGGAGCTTTCTGACCCAGTTCAACTGGATTCAACTGCTCCTTGCCCGGATACTGATCCTGGCGCTACTGAGTAGAGTACACCATCGAAGCCCACTCCCAAGTTGGAGCAAAGACCAGTATACTTCATCAGCTCAGGCTTGCGAGACGCTCGAGAACGGTACCCCATGATACAGAAACTTTTATTGGGGATTTTGCTGGCATCGAGGAAAAGGAGGCCATACTTTGAAGGGCGTACCATTACAGTAGTGTCTTCCTACCCTCTGGGGCGTGTGCTCCGCAGTAAGGACGCCATCGGGCGAATCGCTGAGTGGGCGATGGAATTATCTGGGTTGGGCTTACAATTCAAGTGTGCAGACGCAATCAAAAGCCAAGCACTCGTGGATTTCTCGGCTGAGTGGACTGAAACTTCAATTGTTCCTAAGGAAGAAGAATCTTGCCTTCCCGGGAAAGAAGAACCGGATACCTGGACTCTTTACTTTGATGGATCTCTTTCCGGGGGATAGGCAGGGGCTGGGGTACTGCTGGTATCACCCACGGGTGAGCAGCTCAAGTATGTCGTTCAGATGTTGTACAAGACAGGGATTACCAACAATACCGCTGAATATGAAGCGTGAGTTCATTCTTGCGGAGGTTGACAGATTACCAACAAGGGGTTCCCGTGGACTCCTACAGCGTGACTCATGAGCTACACTTTCAACTGGAGGTAAACAGCAAGGTTCACGGGGATCTGAACGCGTAGCTTTACGATTCTCCTAGCCCTGGGAACCTGGCAAAGTACAGACGAGGGAACATGGCATGTGCAACACAGAGGACCAACAGAGAGAAGGCTGCAGGACTTTTTCCTTATCTAAGAGGATTGCCGGCAGGAAGAAGAGGGGGAGGTACCATCGCCACCAATCCGATCGGCTTTTAGGCAGGCTTTAGACAGGGGACAGAGGGCATGACTAGCTGGCCGGTGTGGTATCCCCTTGATGTATAAAAGGAGGACCAAGGCCCTTCGAGAGAGGGATCGTTTTCCAGTTAACCAGAGGGCTAGGCTAGAGGTTCAAATCAGATCTGGACTTAGTCTCCTAGCTCTAGATCTCCAGTCACCCGAGAACACTTCCTTGTAGCCCGGATACTCATACCGCCACCATATATTCAGACATCCAGAAGTAGGGTATTACGCTTCCGAGCGGGCTGAACCTCGGTAAACTGCCTGTGTGTTCTACTTTCTACAACCTTCGTTCGCTCGCCAAGATCCTCCTCGCGCCCCTCACCGAATCTCTAAAAGGGGTCTCCTGACCTCCGGTGTTCGTGACCTCGGACACGACAAAGTTATTCCAGTTTTCTTCCCCCGTTACTAATTATAAGATGTTTTAAGATTTTTCTGATTCACACGGGTCTATAAACGTTTCAGTGTGTAGATTCACTTATTTTAATCCGTATGTAGTCCACATTAAAACCTCAAAACATCTTATAATTTGAAACGGAGGCGTACTTGGCAAATTCAATAAGTCTTGCAGGGATGCACCTTTAGTTTTCCTAACCACAGTAGAGAATTGTGTAAGCAAATGAATCGTGGATTCTTCTGATGCCAGCACAGTTTCATGCAACTGCTGCTTTGTCTAATCGTCTCTATGCCGCGCTTGCTCACTCTCATACGAACTAACTTTCTTCATAGCAAGCGGTAACCTGCATCTCAATTCTAGAAGACTAGAACTGGAAGCGGTAACCCTTATTTTTCTAAAAAAACTAATCGTGTCATGATTAGTAAGTCATCACGTTTGAAGTAACAGGTTTAGCCCCATATGTTCTACTCCAAAAACTCCAAAACGACTACACTTGCAAGACCTTCACTGTGCAAGTATTTAGGTAAAAGAAGAATACAACATTCATTTAGTTGTCGATTATACTATTACATCAAGCAGCTGAGAGCTGACAGACATACAAACAATCAACAGCTAATCTTTATTTGGTAGGAAAATTTTCTGGCACCGATTGGGAGTAGCGTACGCACTCTCCTTACCCGGCCGGCAGTTTACTCGCCGTCCGAAGCTCGGGCGGCAGCGAGAGCCCGTGCCTGCTTCGTCTTGAACTCGACCATCCTGCCAACGTCCGGCATGACCGCCTTCGCTGCGTCGAGCTCGTCGAAGCGCCCCACCCACGCGGCCAGGAGCGGGGTCCTGGCAGGGTCAAAGATCTTGGTCCTGGACATCACCTCGGCCGCATGTGCCCATGTGAGCAGGCTCCCCAGCGTGACGTCCACGAGCCCGACGCGGTCGCCGCCGAAGAAGCCCATCCCCTTCGAGCACTCCCTCAGCGCCCCCTCCAGCGTCTCCACCGCGGCGAACGTCTGCTCCAACCCCTCGGACTTCTCCTCCGCCCTCTTGCCCCTGAACGACCGCACCCACGGGATCACGAGCTTTTCGTCGATGTAGGAGGCCCAGAAGCGCGCGACGGCTTGTTCATGGGGATCCGAAGGGAGGAGGGAGGGGCCGGTGCCGACGAAGGCCTCGTCGATGTACTGCATGATGATCACAGACTCGCACACCGGGGCGCCGTTGTGGATGAGCACCGGCACCTTCCTGTGCACGGGGTTGGAGCGGAGGAGCAGCTCGCTCTTGTTGGAGAGGTCCTCCTCGACCTCCGTGTAGGTCAGGCCCTTGAGGGCGAGGGCGAGTTTCACCCTCGTGGCAAATGGGCTTAGCCATGAGCCGAGCAGCTTCAGTTCGTCACCTCCGGCCATCTTCTACTACTTGTTTTGTGTGTTTGTGAAAGTTGAGCTAGTTTTGGTTTGTGCTGGTGGGATGTGGTGGATCAGAGCGACAAGGAATTGTTTTAACTGTATGTGTAGTAGCGCTCGGTTGGGACTGTGGGTATTGGAGGCAGCTGGCATTGACGGAGTCATCCACTATACTCCTTGACGAAACAACTGGTTAATAGTGCAGGTCCAGACAATGCTATAGGAGATCACCATTAGAAAATAGTGCCACGCCAATCATTGTCAACCTCATTAATGAACAGAGGACTCAAAAGTTATAAGCCCGAAGGACCCTGACCGAAAACCAAAACATACTTCCTCCGTATCAAAATATAAAACTTTCTAACTATTCCACACACATGTATCTAGACATGTTTTAGTGCAAGGTTCATATGAATCTTGCACTAAAATATATCTAGATACATGTGTGTGTGGAATAGTTAGAAAGTCTTATATTTTGATACGGAGGGAGTAGATGCTAACCCAGCTTGCGCGAGGTGCTTTGCACCTACCACACATGCTCTTTCAGTCATTTTTTTTTGAACGGACTCTTTCAGTCTAAAATGTATATGGACATAAATGAAAAAGTAGCACGCTTTTTCAAAAAAAAAAAATAGCGCGCCGTCGTCACGGGCCGAGCCCAACCAGTGGTTTCATCATGGGCCGGGATGAAAGCCAGGTTTCAGCATGGCCCATGACGAAACCTGTGGTTTCGGCATGGCCGGTGATAAAAGCAACTGAAGGAGGTAGGTTCTTCTTTTCCTCTTTAATTTTCATGTTTTAACTTTTTTGTTTTGATGGACATATAAATATTCTCTATAGCATCTATAGAAAAACACACGTATTAGAGAGAAAATATGTATATATCCGTCAAAACAAAAAAGTTAAACACATAAAATTTGTTTGGAAGGGTGATATCCATTTACTCATGAAAGGAAAATTCAAACGATCGGCTGAGTGCGACAAATTTGACAAAAAATTTCAAATTATTTTGCGAATTTTGATCCAAAATTAAGGAGTTAGAGTCAACCAAATTCGAAACCGATCACGGGAATGAAACCTACTCATCGACGCGTATATATTTCATATATATTTTATCATGAATAATGATACGGTTGAGCAACTTTCATTTTAATCAAAAAAATTAAAGAGGAAAAGAAGAACGTACCTCCTTCAGTTGCTTTCGTCACCAGCCATGCTGAAACCACAAGTTTCGTCATGGGCTATGTCGAAACCTGGCTTTCGTCCTTGACGAAACAACTGGTTTCGGCACGGCCCATGACGACGGCGCGCTATTTTCCTTTTTTTTGAAAAAGCATGCTACTTTTCAAATAAATGTTTAAAATAATATTATTTTAAAAAAAATCATCACAAGTGACAACTAAACCACCAGTTCTCCTGTCTGAAAAGGTCGATGAGAGATTAGGACAAGTTCTTTAGCAAGGGATCTTTTTCCGTAGGGAGTGGGGGCGAGACACTCATTTCTAGGAAGACTCGTCGCGGAGATATATGCCTTTTAAGTTTCATTAAAAATGACCATCCTTTGTATAAAAATTTATCAGGAAGCAAGTCTCTATTGCAAATATTATATTATTCTAGAAACGGTTACATCAAAGAAGCGTTCATACGAACAACAATCAAATATATTACTATATGATAAATGATCTTTATTTCGAAGGGGACATGCACTTTTCTATGAAATTGGACTGACGAGTCACGTCCCCATGCCGACTTAATTTACTACTCAGAAGCTGCAGCAGCCGCGGCAGCCTGTGCCTGCCTCATCTTGGCGAACTCGACCACCCTGTCAACATCGGGCAAGGCCGCCTTGGCGCCGTCAAGCTCACTGAAGCGCTCCACCCATGCCGTTAGGAGTGGTGTCTTAATGGGGTCAAAGATCTTGATCCCGGCCATAACCTCCGTCGCTTTCAGCCATGAGAGCAGGCTCCCAAGCGAAACGTCCACGAGACCAACGCTCTCGCCCCCAAAGTAGGCCTCCCCATTGGAGCACTCCCTCAGGGCTCCCTCCAAGGTCTCCACTGCAGCAAACATCTGCTTAGTCCCCTCGGACTTGTCCTCCTCTGTCTTGCCCCTGAGCGACTGCATCCACGGGGCGAAGAGCTGCACAAACACACGTCGTTTCAGTGATCAGTAAAGCAGATATCCTGAAACCTAAATTTCAACGCAACAATTAAAAAGAAACGAAGAGCTATAGAAACCTTGTCGTCGATATAGGCAGCCCAGAAGCGCGCAAGGGCACGTTCATGGGGATCAGCGGATAGCAAGGAGGGGCCGGTGCCAGCGAACACCTCGTCAATGTACTGCACAATGACCACAGACTCGCAGATGGGCTTCTCGTCGTGGAGGAGCACTGGCACCTTCTTATGCACCGGGTTGGAACGGAGGAGGAGCTCGCTCTTGTTGCCGATGTCCTCCTCGACGTTGTCGAAGCTCAGGCCCTTGAAACTCAGTGCAAGTTTCACCCTGGCCACAAATGGACTTGGCCATGCGCCGATCAGCTTCAGGCTATCTCCTGCGGCCATGGTGTCCTGCTTGCTAGATCTGTGTATATATGAAGGTCGATCTGCTTTGTTTTAGCTCGTGTTTCGTAGGTTGCTTTGGTGGATCATAGTGAGAGGGAACTGCATGTATATATAGTGTTCGTTCTGATCATTTGGTTGATAACAAATGATCGAACGATGCGTCATGCATGATGCTCGCAGATTGGGAGTATGGAACCAAGGTATACGTGCCCATCTTGGAGAGGAAATAAGCGACAGATGTGACAGAATACATGTGCCTGTCAGCTTGAATAATCCGGTCAATGTTATCTTTGACCACTATAGCCTGGGAAGATCGAAGCAATGATTTCATGAGAGTCCACTGGCTGTTATCTATGAATTGCAACCCAAGACTAATGCGTAGAGCATGACGCACTAGTGCTATCACGTACTACAGATTTTGTAATGGCGGTTTTGCTGTTGCTTTCATTTGACCTTTTGGGAGATACGACTTAGAGCATCTCACCGGGAGCTTCCAAATTCGTGTCCGGCACCCCCAATGGAGGCCCAATTGGGGGGTGTCGGACATGTGTCCGCCCATGTTTTTGACCCCGCCCACAGCGGCGCACCCCAAAGGTCCACCCCAAAGGCGAGCAAAGGCTCGAACACCTTCGGTGCGTTCAAATTGACTCAAAAAAAAAAAAACTGGAACGATTCAAATTTCATTCATATTTGTTAATATATTACAAAGATTTCGAATGAAATTTGAAAACGGCAGCCTAACCCTAGCCGCCTAGCCTACACTTCGTCCCACCAGCTGTCGTCGTCGCTGTCGTCCTCGATCTTCACCACCGCCGCGGAGGAGGCAGCACGGCTGGAGGAGGCTCCGTCGTGGCGCGGCGCGTGGCTGGAGGAGGCTCCGTCGTGGCCAGGCGCACGGCTGGTGGAGGGGCCGCCGGAGGAGGAGGACGCTGTCATCGCCAGGGTCGCCAAGAGGCCCGGCGAGTCCTGCTCGATGTCCACCGCCGACTCGGAGAGCGCCGCCAGGAAGCCCGGGCTGTCGCCGTCGTGCTCGTTCCGCATCTCGGGCGGCACGTCGTAGCCGTAGGGGATGACCTCCACCGACATTGCCTCCGCCCTGGGGCGACGGAGAAAGAGGCGCCCGCGCGGGCGTGGGGCGAACGCTGGCGGCGTTCGCGGATGGTGATGCCGCCACCACCGCGCGGCGGTGAGCGCCGCTCCACCTTCACAGTATGGCGCATCACGGGGCGCGGAGGGAAGCGCGGCACCGGCGGGAGGAGGCGGAAGGGGATTGTGCTGCCCGTGGCAGCGTGGCGGCGCGCAGCTTCGATGGCGGAGGCAACCGTGTGGCCGGTTGCTTCCCACCATTCTTTGCGGCCGGCAGTGTTGTAGCGATGACAGCTGCCCGCTCGCGCTCGAAGCGCTCCATCCAGTGGCCCCAGTTGGCCTCGCCGTCGTCGTTCTCGGGGAGGCGGCGCTCCGCCGACGTCATCCAGCTGTGCCGGCGAGCGATGAACCGCCTCGTCTGCTCGTCCGTCTCGGGCAGCGGTGGCACGAGGAGGCCACCGGCCGAGATGGACCAGTGCTTGGGCAGCCGGCAGTCGTGCGGCGCGAGGAGCCCGTACCTGGCATGCGTGTGTGCAAGCGCCCGACGTCCAGTCACGTCGCGTTGGAAACCGCCGACGACTGCGCCATTAACGCGGCCAGACCGGCCTCCTGCACGACGCGTTAAATGACGCCTGAAGGCGCTGTGCGTATGACGGGCGGGCCAACCCTGTCAGGCGCATGTCCGCCCCATGTCCGGCACCCCTGAAGAGGCCTCCAAATTTGGAGGCCTCTTCGGGGGTGCCGGACATGTTTTTGCTCGGGGTGACCCTTTGGGGGGTGCCGCTGGTGGCGTTTTTTGCCGTCTGGACCCCCAATGGGTCTTTGAGGGGTCACTTGGAGGCCCCCGGTGGAGATGCTCTTGACGTCTTCCCTACTTGGAGAATGGAGAAGCTCCGCAGAGATAAGAAAATAGTAAAAGGAAGTCATCCGGTTGCATTTATTTTCTTCAAAAAGGAGGGTAACCTTCGGCCTGTAAATCAGTTTTGTCATTTTTATTAAATAAGGAGAGTTAGAGAGGTTCAACATCGATGTCTAGGACACATCCTAGGGCTTACAAACACAAGGCAAGGAAATTCATCTCCCAGGATTACACTGCCCAAACGAGAATTACAGGCCAAGACCCAAAGCCTGGCCTCTTCCTTGATCCTAGTGATGACAACGGTAGTGGGGGAGGCTTGATGACGGAAGACACGACCATTGGATTACTCTGCTTCGTCGAAAACGCTTCGACCCTCGCGTGCCCCCCGCGTCGCCTCCCCGAGCGTGGCGACCGGGCGGCCCTTCCCTCTGCTCCGGCCAAGGTCCGGCCCCCCTCCCTTCCCTCTCGCTGCCGCCGCCGGCGGGCGCTGCCGGGCGTTGCCCGCGTGGTGCCGTGCGCGGCCGGCGGCGGCGACTCTCTTCTTTGACCGCGGTGCAGAAGGGCGGCTCGGGAGCGGCGTTCTGGCGGCGGTGCAGGCAGCCGGCGACGTTCCGACGCAAGCAGGGTGGCGGCGGGGCGACGGCGTTGCCTCTTGGCGACGGTGGTGGCTGGTGCGAAGCTTGCCGGCGGCGCCCTACAAGCCTAGATCTGGTCCCTTTGGGCCCGATCTGGGTCAGGGCGGGCTGGCTCGGGCTCCAATGTGACACCTCCGGTTGGACTGAGAAGCAACTCGTGACGGGGATGGTGGCTACGGCGCCGTGTCTGCTGCAGCGCGGCGGCACGAGCTTCACGGGCTCGTTCCGGGCCCGGCCGGGCAGGTTGGCCTGGTGTGCTCCCGCTGCTGCGTCCGGTCTGCTACTGCCATTGGCGGTGGAGGTTGTTCCCTCCCACGTGGCTGCGGTACTGCCGTCCCATGTCTACGGATATTTCTCCTCGGTCCGACTGGCCTCGCAGCGTTTGTCATGGTGAGACGTCGATGAGGGCTTCAAGACCGTGGTGGCACTTGTTGGTGGGCGGTGTGCTTGGTGGAGCCAACGGTGTGGCCGGGATAGTGGTTGGTTGGGGGTTGGGAGAAATCCCTGTCGGCTCTTGCCGACACCGGCGCGGCGACGCCTGCGGGCGCCGCTGTCCTTCTTGAAGGGCGTCAGGTGTACCCCCACTTCCCTCCGTGTACCGGGAGAAATCCTAGGATCAGTCCGGGCAGCAGCGTCGTCGCCGTCGCTTTCCTTCTTGAAGGTGTTGCTTGGTACGCGACCATTCGGAGGCTTAGGGGTGCGGTGGGAATTCTCCGGTGGGTAGGCGCAGCGGTTGCGAGTCATATCGTCGCTTTCGTCGATCTGGCGTTGGTGGCTTTAGTTTCTTTTCTTTTTCTCTTGTTTTTTCTCTAGGGCTGATTTGTGCTGTTCGCCCAACAGCGGTCTCATTGTTGCATGGTGTGGTTGCTATATTAATATAGCGGGGCGCAAGCCTATTTCGAGAGACACGGCCATTTCTTTTCTTCCAAATTTCCCACGAGACGAGCATGGTTAACGAAGCCAAAGCTTTCCTAGCCTTGCGATACGGGGATGACATGCTTGTCCACCAATCCTTGACGTTAAGAGCAGGTGATATGTCATTGTAGCCACTCCGAGCGAGAATAGCTGTCCAAATTCGAGTGGCGAAGCGATATTTGAGAGAATATGCGCCACAGATTCTTGAAGTAGGTTTCATAAGGGGCGATTTATGCAATTTGCCAACGACGACGTTGGAGACGGTTCCGATGTCCAAATCGTATTTCACATAAACAACCAAGCAAAAATCTTGCACTTCCGGGGAAGGGGAAGGGGGGGGGGGGGGGGGGGGGGGTTCCAAACAACTTGATTTATAGAGGAGGCAATCAAGCCTTGAAATTGCATCTTTAGGTGGATCGAAGTGGTATAGATACCGTCATTGGTAAATCAACTGATGCACACAACCATAGCCATCGTACTGCATACTCCATTAATTAAATGAAATGTGAAATAAAGAAAACATACAAATGATGTCCCTAACAGAATGTCCTGAACAACCATACAATAATTAAGCAATTATTTCGAATCAGGGGATCTCAAACCCTGTCAAGCCCGAGGAGACGGTGGACTGGTGAGAACGGGCTCGAGATGGTTGGTTCTGGTTCCCGTGGAGCACCGGCAAGCCGGATTATTCACCAGCGAGCGCGATCCGGTGAATTTGGTACTTCAACACAATGTTAGTTTCCGTGAATTTGTACACGAATGTTTTTTTTCAAATGCTTTAAACTCATTTTTCGAAATTTAAACTCATGAGCATTTTTCTACGAACACTACACTAGCGAGATGCTGCAATGAAGTCAGCTAGAAATGTTTTCGTGAGCAACTGCAAACGTTGTCCTCCCATGTTGCATACATGTGTTGACTTTTTCAGAGATTGCTACGATGGATGGAGGTTTACTACAACTAGTGTTTGATTTTGCTGCCTACATATATTTTGTTTGCTCCATAGTTGTTTAAAATGTTATGATACTATTTTATATAGTTTTAACCCATCACGAGATAAAATGCTGCAACGATCCTGCAATAGTATAATAATTTGCTGCATGGCTGGGTTATATTGCAAAGGTCGGACCATCGAGATTTCATCGTTTATGAAGATCAGATGGTCGTGGAGGCGGACAATTTTCCTCCAAAGTCGTCCGGATGACACTTAGTGTCCGTTTTTCGTGTGTGTATTGTTCTTAGTATTTCTCAGGATAATATAGCCAAAAAATCATTAACACTTTACCAAATATCATCAAAAGTTCACTTTGGCTCCCGGGTGCATATGCTCCTGTTATTTTCTTCAAAATTTTAAAAAATATGAAAACGCTTCAAAAAAAATCTGAAAAAATAGGGCACAAACATATACAAGTTCTTAACATTCGAGCAAAATTGCAGAAGGAAATGATACTTCCTGTGGTCTGCAAAAAAGACAAAATCTGTGCTTCGAAAAATGTATTTTTAAATCTCATTTCGGCCACATATTTTGTCTTTTTTGCACAGACCACAGAAAATGTTATTTGCTTCCGAAATTTTGCACGAATGTTCAAAACTTGTATATGTGTGCCCAATTTTTTCAGATTTTCTCTAATAATTTTCATATTTTTTAATTTCGAAACATATAACAGGAGCATTTGCACCCGGGAGGCAAAACGCCTCTCTCCAAGTATCATAAGCTTTTATTATTGTAAGCACGATTACATACTAGAAGTTGACATATGAACAACGTTGAATATACTTATATATTGTACAAAATATAGAATATACTTGTATATTATAATAACTGATCTTTATATAAGAGCAAACATGCGGAGGCGGCGTTTTGGGTAGTAGGTGCAGATGCACCTATTATGTAAAACATTTTTAATGTTTTTTCAAAATGTCAAAAAATTATAGAAAAAAATTCGGATACACATTAGAACATTTTGTGTTAGCACAAAAAATGTCGTGGAGAAAAAACATTTTTTGTGACCTGTGCAAAACTTCACGTAACTTTTTCTAGTAACATAAAATGTCTTGAAGTATATCTGAAATTTTTATTTTAAATTTTTTGACATTTTCAAATTTGTTTTTTGGGCAGTGGGTGCATCTGCACTGCTACCCGTTATGGATTTCCACAAACATGCAGACTTTTACGGAATATAACTCATGAGTCACGTCCGCATGCCGACTTAGGATGTGTTCAGTTCTAGAATGGGGTGGAATGGAATGGAACCATTCCACACCAAGAGACGATTCCCGTGTTTAGTTTGGAGATGGGATGGAATGGAGTCGTTCCTCTGGACCGAATATTCGGTGGAGATGCGGAATTGACCCGTCCGGCCAAATCGGCCGGACGGGGTGGAACGGACGCTACTCGTCACCGCAGACACTCCCGATGGAAAAAAAATCAATCTCACCGTTCCTCCCACCACGCATCGAACCACGCAGGACTCTCTCCCCTCCCCCGCACCATCGCCTCCCTCACTCCCACGGGCGCCGCCACCCTCAACCGCGCCGGCGCCACCACCCTCAACCGCGCCGGCGCCGCCACGCACGGATCCATCACCTGCACCGCCGCCTCCCTCACTCCCACGGGCGCGGCCTCCCTCACTCGGCGGACGACCGGCGGAGCAGGCCCGGAGCAGGCGCGGCGACGGAGCAGGGCAGGACCGGAGCAGGGCAGGGCGGGAGCAAGGCAAGGCCGGAGCAGGTGCGGCAGGGCCGGAGCAGCAACCTGGGGGGGCGGATTCGACCCAGCAGGATCTAGGTGAGATTCGGTGGATGAAAAATCCATGAAATATGTGTGTTTTTGATGTGTTTGCTGTCAGATCGATGAAAATGGTTGGCAATATATGTTGATCTATGATGCTGCTCAATTTTTTGGATGTGTTTGCTATCAAATCCATAAAATTTGTTGGCAATATATGTTGATCTATGATGCTGCTCAATTTTTTTGATGTGTTTGCTATCAAATCCATAAAATTTGTAGGCTATATATGTTGATCTATGATGCTGCTCCATTTTTTGGATGTGTTTGCTATCAAATCCATAAAATTTGTTGGCAATATATGTTGATCTATGATGCTGCATGATTGTTTTGATGTGTTTGCTATCAAATCCATGATTTTTTTTGCAATATATCATGATATATGGTGCTGCTCGAATTCTTTGATGTGTTTTGGTGGATGAAATCGCATGTCTCTTTTTTATTTGCTTGTATAAGTTGTTTGTATGCATTGTATAAGTTGTTTTTTTATTTGCTTGAAGATGAAGGCCAAGAGAGTGAGCTGAACACGTCGCCAAACGTAGGCGAGTCCGCTGGCAAAGCACCACCGAAGAAGAAGGCCAAGCTTGTGCACATGGAAGATGATGCACTAGTCACGACTCTCAAAGATGGATTCAAGATGATGGCTGAAGCTCTTATCAAGTCGGGTGGAGATGGTGATGATATACCTGATGGCTTGTGGGATGCTTTGAATGAACTCAATGGGTTTGATGATGAGCACATAGCTCATTATTATGCTCATCTTGTTGAGAGTCCAAAGATTGCAAAAGCATTCATGACTCTTAGCAAGGAAAACAAGTTGGTTTGGGTGGGTAGGTACATGGAGAAGGTCTTTGGAGTGGTCTATAATCTGAATTGAAGTGATGGTATGAACTTCAATTATGTTTAGGCTATGTTTCATACCTACTAAGCTATATGAAGACGTTGAACTATGCTTTTGGATGACTACGACGCCGTGTACTAGACATGGTTGAAATATGTGGCATGAACTACTTTGCCATTCTTTGGATGACTGTAATTAAGTTGGACTACTTGGCAATGAAGTTGGATGACTGTAATGAATTTGGACTACTTTGCAATGAAGTTGGACTATTTGGATGCTTATATGTTATGTGATTTGAAATTTGTGTTGTGTTGTTGGAATATAATTGTTTTGTTTGTGCATATATATTTGTTGCTGTTTATCGTTCAAAATATAGGTGAAATGCTGCCAAAATTTTGATTAGTTTTGTAGATTTTGGAGCCAAGCACTGGACAATATTGGAGGCAGATCGCCTCATGTGTTGCTTTTATCCATTTACTGAAACCTCAAGAAAAAAAGATAAATTTCAGAAAATCTAATATTGTGCAATGTAGTACTTGAAAGATAGAGATGGAAATATCAAATAGCTAGTACCATTAGAAGCATTAATCAAATACATGGGGTAGTACTGATGCCAGAAAGGTGGCGTGCTCCTCTATGGTCTCCAACCAGTGGCAGCAACAGAGCAAGCAGTGGTAAGCTCACAAGAGGTGACCACAAACCACTTTTAGCCATTCCATTCTTATCCAATTCTAAAACTAAACACAGGAATGGAACGGTTCCGTGACATTTTTTTGTCCGAACTGAACACAAGAATGGAACGGTTCCGCTCTGATGGAATGGAATGGTTCCATTCCATTCCATTCCATCACATTCCAAAACTGAACACACCCTTAATTTACTACTTCGAAGCTGCAGCGGCCGCGACAGCATGAGCCTGTCTCTTCTTGATGAACTCGACCATCCTGTCGTTGTCTGGCAAGGCCGCCTTGGCGCCATCAAGCTCTCTGAAGCGCTCCACCCATGCCGCTAGGAGCGGTGTCTTAATAGGGTCAAAGATCTTGCTCCCGGACATCAACTCGGTCGCGTTAAGCCACGAAAGCAGCCCCCCAAGCGAAACGTCCACGAGTCCGACGCTCTCGCCTCCGAAGTATCCCTGCCCCTTGGAGCACTCCCTCAGGGCTCCCTCCAGTGCAGCAAACATCTGCTTAGTCCCCTCGGACCTGTCCTCATCTGTTTTGCCCCTGAACGACTGTACCCACGAGGTGACAAGCTGCACAAAAGCTTTAGTAGCCAGTAAAAAGAAATCACAAACGCCTGAACCGTAAGTTTCACTGCAACAGTTAGAAACAAAGAAAGAGCTATGAAACCTTGTCGTCGATGTAGGCGGTCCAGAAGCGGGCGATGGCACGCTGATGGGGGTCGGAAGAAAGCAAGGAGGGGCCGGTGGTGGCGAATGCCTCGTCGATGTACTGCACGATTACCATGGACTCACAGATGGGCTTTCCGTTGTGGAGGAGCACGGGCACCTTCTTGTGGCTAATTTTTTTAAAATAATACATTTTTTAATTAAATTCAATAAATAATACACGTTTTGAGAGTTTTTGAGAAATAATACGGCCTAATTTACGGCGTGGACGACATGTACCTATCGTTTACGTCGTAGACGATTAGCTGGTCGTCCGTCGGCCGCATGCCTGACAGGACCTGCTCGTCTGTCGCCAGACCATGCGTGCTTGCCGGCCGTGCGTGCCATGCCGTGTGTGCTTGCCGGCCGGCCGTGCCATGCCGTGCTCGCCGGCCGGCCGTGCGTGCGGCAAGGTGCGCTCGCCGGCGGCCGTACGCGCGTGCATCCGTGCGTACGCTTGCTGGCTCGCCGGCGGCCGTGCGTGTGTCTGGATCCATCGATCATCGAATCGAGCTAGCTGGAACGGATCGAGCTGGAACGGACTGGACCAGCCCCCTGCGCTTGTCGTGCCCTTGCGTGAGATCATCGCTAGTTGGAACGGATCAAGCTAGAAAGGATCGATCGATCAATTGCAATCGGACCTATCGTCTACGCTGTGGACGACAGGCCTGTCGGGCCCGTGAACAGCCTGGGTCATGACCTGCTCGTCTGCGGCGCGGACGATAGGTCCTGCTCGTCCACGGCGCAGACGACAGGTACCTGTCGTACACGGCGTAAATTAGGCCGTATTATTTTTCAAAAACTCTCAAAACGCGTATTATTTATTGGATTTAATTAAAAAATGTATTATTTAAAAAAAATTAGCCCTTCTTGTGCACCGGGTTGGAGCTGAGGAGGAGCTGGCTCTTGTTGCCGAGGTCCTCCTCGATGTTCTCGAAGCTCAGGCCTTGAAGCTCAGTGCAAGTTTTACCCTGATGACAAATGGACTTGCCCATGCGCCGAGCAGCTTCAGGTCATCTCCTGCGGCCATGGTGCCCTGCGTGATCTGTGTAGGAAGGTCGATCTGCTTTGTTTTAGCTTGTGTTTCGTAGGTTGCCTTGGTGGATCATAGTGAGAGAGAACTGCATGTATATATAGTGTTCGGGTAATTCATCGGGTTGCCAGGAAATGACCAATTGATGCGTCATGGATGATGCCACAGATGTGACAAAATACATGTGCGATGTGCCTATCAGCTTGAATAGTTTGGTCAATGTTATCTTTGACCACTATAGCTCGGGAAGATGGAAGAAATGATCTTCACTGGTTGTTGTCTGTGCATTGTGGCCCAAGATTACTAATGCGTAGAGCATGACGCATTTTAGTGCTAGCACGTAGTACATATTTTGCAATTGCAGTTTTGCTGTTGCTTCATTTGACCTTTTGGGAGACACGTCTTAACGTTTTGGCTACTTGGAGAAGCTCCGCGGAGATAAGAAAATAGTAAAAGGAAGTCATCCCGGAGAGTGGAATTTTGGAACCCGAGCTACATGGAGTCCGTTTTTTCGAATATTCGAAATCAACATTTTTAAGATTCTAAAAATCACGAAACAATTCTCGGATGTAGATATTGTTGAGATCTACAATCGTGCAAATTTTTAACTCCAAATTCTTTGCATTTTGGGCTGTACAAAAAAGACAATTTGGGGGAATTTCAAAATTTTGAAACTGTGTATTCTTCATCACCCATTTCCACCCGTTTATGTTTTTGTGCAGCCCAAACTATAACGAATTTAGAGTTGAAAATTTGCAGGATTGTTGATCTTGACAATATCTATATCCGGTAATGTTTTCACGATTTTTTAGAACTTTAAAATATTGTTTTCAAAATTTCAAAAAAAGGCTCCATTATAGGCTTTCGGTCATCCCGCCTCTAAATCAACTGATGCACGCAACCATAGTCTCCGTACTGCATACTCCATTACTTAAATGAAACGTGAAAATAACAACACATACAAATGATGCAGCTAACAGATTGCCCAAACAAGGATGAAATGATTAAGCGATTCTTTGGAATAGGAGATCTCCGCCCATGTCAAGCCTGAGAAGGCGATGGACTGGTGAGAACGAGCTCGGGGTCGTTGGATCTGGTGCCGGTGGAGCTCCGGCGAGACGGATTCTTCACCGATGAGACCGATCCGGCGAAGTCGGTGATCCAGCATAATGTTAGTTTCCATGAATTTTTTCGATGATGTATGAATGTTGTTCAAATGGTTCAAATTCGTGCGCTTTTTCTACAAACACATGGGCGAGATGCTGCAACGATTCATCCGTCAACTGCAAACTTTTCGTGAACAGCTGCAAACGTTGTCCTCACACATGTTGCATACATGTGTTGACTTTTTCAAAGAATTGCTACGATGGATGAATTTATATATTTACTATGACCAGTGGGTGATTTTGCTGCCCACTAATGTTCTGTTTGCTGCATAGGTGTTTTGAAATGTTTGCGATACTTTTTATATAGTTTTAACCCATCGCGAGATAAAATGCTGCAATAGTACACCAATTTTTTGCGCGTGTGTGGTTATGCTGCAAAGTTCGGAGAACCAAGATTTTAACTTTTATGAAGATCATATGGTTCTAGAGGCGGGAAATTTTTCTCCTGGATCATCCAGATGACGCTTAGTGTCCGCTTTTCATGTGTGTATTGTACTTAGTATTTCTCAGGATAACACAACCAAACAACCATAAAACATTTACCAAATATCATAGGCTTTTATTATTGTAAGCACCCTTACATAAAAGAAGTCATCTGAACAACGTAGAATATACTTCATATATTATAATAACTTCTTTATCTCGGAGCAAACATGCATACTTCTACGGAATGGAACTCGTGAGTCACGTCCCCGTGCCTGACTTAATTTATTACTTCTCCGAAGCTGCAGCAGCCACGGCAGCCTGAGCCTGCCTCTTCTTGTAAAACTCGATCACCCTGCCGACGTCCGGCAAGGCCGCCTTGGCGCCGTCAAGCTCACTGAAGCGCTCCACCCATGCCGCCAGAAGCGGTGTCTTAATAGGGTCAAAGATCTTGGTCCTGGACATCACCCCAGTCGCTTTCAGCCACGAGAGCAGGCTCCCCAGCGAAACGTCCACGAGACCAACGCTCTCGCCTCCGAAGAAGGCCTCCCCCTTGGAGGACTCCCTCAGGACTCCCTCCAAGATCTCCACTGCAGCAAACATCTGCTTAGTCCCCTCGGACTTCTCCTCCTCCGTGTTGGCCCTGAACGACTGCCTCCATGGGGCGACAAGCTACACAAACACCGTCGTTTCAGTGATCAGTAAAACAGATTCCGGATGCCCGAATCGTAATTTTCAATGCAAGAGTAAATAATAAAACGAAGAGCTATGAAACCTTGTCGTCAATGTAGGCGGCCCAGAAGCGCGCAACGGCACGTTCATGGGGATCAGCGGAAAGCAAGGAGGGGCCGGTGCCGGCGAATGCCTCGTCAATGTACTGAACGATGACCACGGACTCACAGATGGGCTTCCCGTTGTGGAGGAGCACGGGCACCTTCTTGTGCACCGGGTTGGAGCTGAGGAGGAGCTCGCTCTTGTTGGCGAGGTCCTCCTCGACGTCTTCGAAGCTCAGGCCCTTGAAGCTCAGTGCAAGCTTCACCCTGGTGACAAACGGACTTGCCCATAAACCGAGCAGCTTCAGGTCATCTCCCGCGGCCATGGCTTCCTTCTAGATCTCTGTATGAAGGTTGATATCTGCTTGTTGTAGCTTGTGTTTCGTTGGTTGTTTGGTGAATCATAGTGAGAGGGAACTGGATGTATATATGGAGTTCGGGTAATTCGTTGGGTTGCCAGGAAATGATCAATCGATGCGTCATGCATGATGCTTGCAAATCGGGAGCATGCCCCCAAGATATAAATGCCATCTTGGACATATGTGATAGAATACATGTGCCTGTCAGTTTGAACAGTTTGGTCCAAGACTCCAAGTTATCTCTGACCACTAGTTTTGCGGTTGCTTTCACTTGGCCTTTGGGGCATCCACATCATGTACGTTGCCAAATTTGCCAGCCAAGTACATTTTGGCTTTGATGCCAAATTATCTAGCACGCTCCAGCGTACGTGGTTGTAAATTCTTGCAACACGGGAACATATTTTATCTCTTACTCAGCTCAATCATCTCGCATGCATTCATTCACTCCTGCCAAATCCCCTCCCTCTAAATACTTCCTCTCGTTCGTTTTGTTTATAGGTCTTGCACGTATCACTAGATCTTCAATTTTACCAATATACTATAATAAATATAATGTAAAAGTTGTAATATTACAAAATATAACATTTAAAGTTTCTAATGATATAATTTTTATAATATGTACATATTACGGTGATCAAACTGATTATTTAGGAATAAACATAGGACATATAAACTGAACCGGAGGGAGTACAATATTTTATTGGTTTGGATAAATTTGGCATCGAGGGCCAGAGGTGCACGGTTCCCTAATTTTTTCAGTTTGGCAACACACACCCGTCCACCCCGTTGTAGGATACTAGTTCTAAATGCAAACGTGGTAGCCTTAAGTTGCAGAAATAAGAAAATTAGGTCAAATTTCCTTTTCCAGTTTGCTATCATCGGTATGAGTACAACAAATATTGACCTAACAATCAATTTCCACATAAGATGAGAACTCACATTATATTGGTACGCTAAATTACATCTCGAATTGCGACTTTATAATATTATTAGTACACTAATTCAGTCATCGGGTTGCTTGCATTTGATGTTATACTAGGGCATGTAACTAAAGTCTAAATTGCTGAGTCGGTTATTTATCCGTGATAAAAGAGGCAGACCATTTTAATTATAAGAGAATGCAATTGTTTTTTTTTGAACTGTGGAGCAAAAGCTTTGCCCCAACCATTTATTAAGAAGAAGGTGCCCGGTTTATTAGTGGAAGAAACCGGGCGAAAACCATACAACAAACACCAGCAACACAGGAGGGGCCAACACAACCACAAAGGACAACACCTAAAGCAAGCAACTCCCGAAGCGACAGCCCCACTCTATCTAAGCAACCACAGACTCACGACTACTCTAGGACCACGCAGCTGCCGAACCTTTTCTTGCAATTCTCCTCTTTCTCCTTTCGCCCCTAAGAATAGTAACCGTACTGAGAGATTCCCCCACCTTCCTGATAACATCCTCCGAAGCCTTTCCTGCCAAGACGCAAGCAATGTCCTTGCCATAACCAGGACTAGCCGCCTCTAAACAGGCGATTAAGCCGCAAAACTCTTTAGCAAAATGGGCGTCAGAGCTAGGAGCCAACACTCCTCCACTGCCCACAGAGGGCGTAGAGGCCACCGTCGAAGCCTAGCCGAGGCCAACTCCATCGGAAGCACGCCCTCAGAGAGAACCGTCGCAACAAGCTGCGGTGTCGGGCAAGGACTACCCCGAGGAGAGAAACAACCATAGTGAAGCGCTTCCAAAACCACAGACGACTTCTGCTCGGTGGAGTCAAGCGACAAAGAAGCCTGCGTAGGGGCGAGCCCGAGATCATCAGAAGCATATTCCTCCGTCGGCTGCAAAGGACCATCAACGCCTGCCAACAACAACTTGAGAGCTGCCACCTCTTCACGAAGAGGGCGAGATGCCTCCTCGATGCGGTCATCGACCAGCTGACGGAGCTCCAAGCGCAGCAAGGCAAAGTGGGACTGAAAGACAGAGTCACCGAGCTCCTCGCAACACCTAGGAGAGGGCATTGCATGCACCACAGGACGCAACGACGAGTGGCACACAACCCCGGCCCAACTCAGAGGCGACGAGGGGCGACGAGTGATGTGGGCGTACCCTCCGAGCACCCGACCGTTGGCGTAACCGATGCAGCCCAGCACCTGGAGGCCCATGAAGCCCAACAAGTCACAACTTGGAGTACAAGACAAGAACTCATGTAAAACCCTACCTGGCTCCCTTTATAAAGCCAGGCAGGGGCACCCCATAGGAGGACCCCCCACGAGACCACGTCTCACCTTGCCCTCGCGGCCACCATGTAACATCATCATACATCTATACAGATCAGACGAGCAGGATGTAGGTCTTTACCTCACCATGAGGGGCCGAACCTGGGTAAATCCTTGCTTGTCAGCCGACGGAACTACCAGCGCGCCATCTCTCTCCCCCTCAATCAACCCGGGGTACACAACCCAGGGATTTGCCGAGATCACCCCTCGACAATTGGCGCCGTCTGTGGGAAAGAACGCGCGCTGGATTCAACGTTCCGGCGGCTCTAATCTTCATCGACAACTGCGGCGGCGTCCCGTGTGCCGCCTCCGCGATCCAATCTCCATCGCCAACGGTGGCTAGATCGCATCTACTACGACACGTACATGGTGCAATCCAATCCGGCGGCGGCGTTCTACGCGGATGCTCGCGCGATCCGGTCTGGAGCGGCGTTCCGTACAATAAACTTCATCGTCAACGACAGCAACCAGATCGAAAAGCTGGTCAGATCGCATCTGGCTGTTACGTTCATGGTCATAATCAACAAGGCGGCGGCCGGCTCCCGACGTGCTGGCGCACGCGTCACTCCTTGCAATCAAATCAACCAGATCGAAGTCGCGACGATCATCCGTCCGAATCACGATCAGCCCACGCTGCGGCGAATAGTGGTCGGCTGGCCTCATGCGCCCGGTCGAGTCGCAGAAGAAAAGCAACCAGGCTATGCTCCACGCTAATACAATCTACTCTCTCTCTTAGTATTAATTACTCATCCAATATTTTTATTCTAATCCATGCGTGCATGCATGTTGTTTTCATCCATCGCATGGAGGATCCTACTACTCTCCGGCATCCATGGCAGCAGTAGTGCATGGCAGTGCGACCGCGGCTCCATGGCGTCAACGCGGTGGTTGCGCACGGCTCCTACCAGATCGATGGCTACGTGGCACCTCCAACACTCTGGTTCGCCTTCGTCGACTCCGCCTCCAACACTCGGGGGCTGGCGACTCCGCCTTCATCGACTCCGCCTTCGTCGACTCCGGTCCGCCGCGTCGACTCCGCCTCCGACACCGGGGGCTGGCGCTTCGTCAACAACGACAAGTTCATCGCTGCACTCGACACGCAACTCGAGTGCCTTCATCGACTCGGCACCGTCGACTTCCCTTCGCCGGCCTAATAAGGGACTCGGGGGCTGAGCGTTGCCCACGCCGCGTCGACTCCGGCCCGCCGCTTCGACTCCCTCCGTCGCATTTCACGGCGTCGACTCCGTCTACTACGACATCCACAACTCGCCAAGATCGCATCCATGATTCGACAACTTCTACAACCACAACTCCGCCGCGTCGACTCCGGTCCGCCGCTTCGACTGCCTCTACGGCACCACTCCGCCGCGTCGACTCCGGTCCGCCGCTTCGACTGCCTCTACGGCACCACTCCGCCGCGTCGACTCCGGTCCGCCGCGTCGACTGCCTCTACGGCACAACTCCGCCGCGTCGACTCCGGTCCGCCGCGCACAAACAAATTCGCCTTGGCCACACCTGATGCTCTCCCGGGTGTTGCGCCGCACAGGCCACAAACAAACTCGCCTTGGCCACACCTGATGCTCTCCCGGGTGTTGCGCCGCACATGCCACAAACAAATTCGCCTTGGCCACACCTGATGCTCTCCCGGGTGTTGCGCCGCACAGGCCACAAACAAACTCGCCTTGGCCACACCTGATGCTCTCCCGGGTGTTGCGCCGCACAGGCCACAAACAAACTCGCCTTGGCCACACCTGATGCTCTCCCGGGTGTTGCGCCGCACATGCCACAAACAAATTCGCCTTGGCCACACCTGATGCTCTCCCGGGTGTTGCGCCGCACAGGCCACAAACAAACTCGCCTTGGCCACACCTGATGCTCTCCCGGGTGATGCGCCGCACAGGCCACAAACAAAAAAACCTAGGCCGCACTCAAACACTCGGGGGCTGCGCCACACAGGTCTAACAAGAAAACCTAGGCCGCACTCGAACACTCGGGGGCTGCGCCATACAGGTCCAACAAGAAAACCTAGGCCGCACTCGAACACTCGAGGGGCTGCGCCATACAGGTCCAACAAGAAAACCTAGGCCGCACTCGAACACTCGGGGGCTGCGCCATACAGGTCCAACAACGCAGTAGGCCGTTCGGCTGAGCAAATATACTCGATATGTTTGTCGAGTCCACCAAGTAGGCCGTCAGGCTGAATGAGCATTCAAATCTCATTCGAGTTGGCCGTCAGGCTGAGCGAACACTCGAAACTCATTCGAGGTCCACAAGTAAACCATCAGGTTGAAAACTGCAACATATAGTAAGCCCACAGGCTGAAAAAAGGACTCTGTTTTATCAGTGATTCCTTAAGTTACTCCCATCGGGAGGGTTTCAGAAATTTCTTTCGACTGAGAGAGGTTTTTGAGATTAACCTCAATTACAAGCAATTCAGCTTAATCTCGGGGGCTACTCCCATCGGGAGCACTGTTCGCGCTCCCGATAGACTCAGTCGAAACATTACCGATTAAAGCATCCTCTGTAAGCCCTCAACGGCCGGAGTCGAATTTCTTTAACTATCCTTTTCAGGAACAAGACGGCGTGCCCATGAGGAAAGAGTACTTACCCGACGCATCGACTACGCCTACACGACATGCTGCTTTGAGTCCCTGCACGATTCTTCGTATCGACCAGACACTCGGGGGCTCCTGATGTGGGCGTACCCTCCGGGCACCCGACCGTTGGCGTACCCGATGCAGCCCAGCACCTGGAGGCCCATGAAGCCCAACAAGTCACAACTTGGAGTACAAGACAAGAACTCATGTAAAACCCTACCTGGCTCCCTTTATAAAGCCAGGCAGGGGCACCCCATAGGAGGACCCCCCACGAGACCACGTCTCACCTTGCCCTCGCGGCCACCATGTAACATCATCATACATCTATACAGATCAGACGAGCAGGATGTAGGTCTTTACCTCACCATGAGGGGCCAAACCTAGGTAAATCCTTGCTTGTCAGCCGACGGAACTACCAGCGCGCCATCTCTCTCCCCCTCAATCAACCCGGGGTACACAACCCAGGGATTTGCCGAGATCACCCCTCGACAACGAGTCTGAGCGGGCGGAGAACGGCTCCGCTGACAAGGAGCACAAACGTTCGGAGAACGAGCCCGAGCCTCTGGAGAGCGAGAACGAGCGGCGGGAGAGTGCGCATGGCAGAAACGCTCCCGATGACCAGGACGACGACATCGGATGCATCTGAAGGGCCCACGACATGAGCTGACCTGGTGACCACGCTCGAGGCACCGAAAACACCTCCCTCGAGCCCAACGCTTGAAGTCAAGGCTACGGTCGAGACCTTCTTCCTGAAGCGGAGACAATGGCGCTCGGCCGGGACGGCCTCCCGACCCACCTGGATCCAGCCTTCCTCATCATCAACAGCGGCAGCAGCAGAGAGGTCGCGGCATGGCTCCGCAATCACCTCCTCCGAGTCGGAAAGAACGCCTTTGGAGGAGGCCAACGGTGTAGCGAACTCTTCATCCTCGTCGACGACGGAGCACACACCCGTAGAGACCGGGCCGCCCGAAGCAGTCGGCGGCAGCGACAAGAACCCGAGGCCCTCTACCAACACGGTAGGGTCAGACCCGAGTCCTGCATCCGACAGGGGAGTCGAGTGTGAGCAAGGAGGCATCGGAGAAGAGGCCGCGGAAGCAACAGATGCAGCAGGATGAAGCTGGGGGCGCTGCTCCTGGACGGAAGACACGGGGACGCGCTCGTCGACGCAGCTCGGACGTGGAGGTTGCACTGGAACTCCTGTCAGCGCTGTTGATGCAGCCGGAGCGGTGGTGGCGACGGACGAGGCCGGAGCGTTGGGCTGGGGCTGAGAGCTCGAACCTGCAGGGAGAGGCTTCGGGGACGACGGCAGCAGGTCGGAGGAGGTTCCGGCGAGGAAAGCAGGGGCAGCGGCGGATGTGGACGGAACGGACGCCATCGCAGCCGCCGGCGAGAGGCGAGAGCAGCTGCAGCCAAAGCGGCGGCGGCGGACATCGAGGCCATGGAGGCCGCCGACGCGGCCACGGGGGGCGGAAGCTTCAGGCGCGCGCGGAGTCAGCAGACCGAGCCCCTACATGGCAGGCAGATGGGCGGGAGGAGGTCGTCGAGGGGGGGCCGGATCTTGCTGCGGAGCTCGGAGAGGAGGCCGGAGGAGGGAGATCAGGCCGGCGGCGGCAGTTCGGCCCTCGTCGCCATGCACGGGGTCGCGCGGCTCTTGCCAAACTTACTGAATGCAGTTCGGTGACGGATTTCGATATGCAGGTCTGGGACGGGAGGCGATTCGCTCATTCGCTCCGTGCTTCGCCGATATGCTAGGGCTCGGAGGGAACGTGGTCGCCACGGTGGCCGTAGAATGCGATTGTAGTTATGCCTGATTATGGATTTTGATCTATTCGTTGAGATGTAAAACATAATCAATGTTAAAGAGGAAAATTTTGAATTTACTAAATCCAAGTTCTGTCCCACACGTTATCAATGACATATTAAGCCATTCCTTATTTTTCCAACTGTAAAAAATATGAAAATATTCATTATTCGTTTCGAGTGTTAGTTGTATTGTTTGTGATGTTTATATCATGTCAACAATGACTTTTCCCGCAAGACGGTGATGGTAGATTAGAGCTGAAGCCTAACATCTGATGCAGCGGGAAGTGACGCAGATTCACCTGGAACGTCCACGCATGACGCTCCAGAGGCCACGACTGTGCCTGCCAAGGCACAAACAAGGTTCCAGAGTGGTATTTTCCTCCCTTTTTATTGGAAAACGCTGATGTGCCCCCGGAGGATCGATCCTCCGGGTCTCGTGACGTGACTCTCGCTCCCCACGTGTCCCGCATAGGCACAAATCGACCGGCCTTATCCTCCCCCGAGTGCTCCCGTCCACTTATTTCTTTCCCAAGCACGAACGACTGCATCTCCTACTCCGTACCTAATCTCTTCCTCCCCGCGCCTGGCCACGCACAGGCCCATCCACCTCTCGGCTCTCGCGCCGGTGCTGCCCATCGCAGCAACTCGCCACCGCCGACCCAAGCGCAGGCCCCGCCGGCCCAAATCCAGCCCCTCTCCTTCCGTCTACCAGCTTAAAAAATTCTCCCTGTCGTCTTCTTCTCCGGCAAAATTTCGAGGCGAGATTGAGGTCTCCCCAAGCGACGGCTGCTGCAGTATACGGGGGAGCACCTCCTCGTGGGATGCTTCAAGGGCAGGACGGCGGTGCTGCAAGGGGCTGCCGACGGTGGGCGGCGGTGCCGTCTCGAGCGACGGCGATGTGGGAGCCGGTGCTGCCGTCGGTGGGAGCCCGTTCTCCGGTAGGTGTGGGTCGCTGCTACCAGCGGGGGGCGGCGTTGCTGCCGTCAGTGGGGTTTCGGGCAAATGTTTGCTACCAACGCTCGGCCCTTTTGCATCATTAGAAAGAGATTTTTGCTGCCACCGTCCATTTCATTTGTGTCATTGGAATTTGGAAGGAGATTTTTGCTACGATCGTTATTTCGTTTTGCATCATTAAAAGGAGATTTTTGCTACACCGTTTGTTCGTTTTTGTATCGTTGGAAGGTGATTTTTGCTAAGATCGTTGTTCGGTTTTGCATCATTAGAAGGATTTTTTTGCTATAATCGTTATTCCATTTTGCATCATTAGAAGGAGACATCTGCTGCCACTGGCGCGCGGTGGAAACGGTCACAACAGAAGTAGCAGAGGTCTCGCCGGAGCGTCGGCGGCGATGCTGCAACGACGAGTCACCGGAGCGTCTCTCGCCGGAGTAAGAAGGCGCATCCCAGCTGCCCTCGTGTGTGTGGCGAGGATGGGTTTTTTTCCCATTCTTTTTTCTTTTTGGGTACGGAAAAAGGTGGGACGCACATGGCGTTGACCATCGGTAGGACACGTGGCGTCTTCTGAAGGCGGAGGATTTTAGCTCCGTATCCTCCAGAGGACGCTCAGCACTCCCCCTTTATATTCCTACAAATGGTCCAATCAGATATGCATCTTTAGCATCGGCAGGTGAACCTGAAAATTTGCATTAAGCACTAGGAAATAATAATTAGAAAAATGCTATGGATATTGATAATTCCCTAATGAAATATACAATTTGGCATTTAGTATCAGCTAATCAAGAGAGGAATATTGTTAGTTGTAAGTGGGTGTACAAATTAAAGTAAAATCTGATGGCATCATAGATAGGAACAAGGTTAGGCTAGTGGCTAAAAGCTTTAAGCAGTGCTACAGTATTAATTCTGAAGATACATTAGTCCAATAGTCAAAGAAGCTACTATCATAATGGTGTTGTCTATTGTTTTTCTACGGGATGGAGTCTTCGCCAAGTGGATGTGCACAACGTGTTTCTTCATGGTGTTCTTGAGGAGCAAGCATACATGAGGCAGCTTCAACGCTATGAAGATGAGGCTAGATCACATCATGTTTGTAGATTGGACAAATCTCTCTATGGCTTGAAGCAGCCCCTCGAGCGTGGTACTCCAGGTTAAGTATAAAGTTACAAGAGCTTGGCTTCAAGCCATCCAGAGGGGACACATCACTATTCTCACATATAAAGGAAAACTACTATCTGTATTCTCATTTATGTTGATAATATAATTGTTGCAACCTAATCCCATGAGGTCAGTGCGACATTGTTGAAGGATCTAAGTTATGACTTTGACTAGAAAGATTGGGTGATCTTCATTATTTTCTGAGAACATCAATTTCTAATGAAATAGATTTAATCTAGTAATTTCGTTTAGATAAAATCTTAGGTCTTGTTTTGACATGTGAAAGAAAGACCCACTTTGTTGAAATGTTCCAAAGATTCGAAAATAAAAGGAAAGAAATTTATATTTTCCTAAACTAATGATGGGATCAGATGGTCTTCATTATTTTCTGGGAATTGAAGTCAATTGAGTTTGTGATGATTTGTGCCAACTCAAGAAAAATATGGCACATATGCTAACTGTGTAGGTATGAATGGGTGCAAGCCTTCAATCACTCCACTCTCCACTATAGAAAAAATGTCTTTGCATCAAAAAAAAAAAGTCTTTGTATCAGTGAGAAAAACTGAGCCCCGAGGACCTAATTTGGTATAGAAGCATTGTTGCAGATTTACAGCATCTTACTCTGACAAGGTCTGATATATATTTTTCAGTTAAAAAGGGTTGCCTATTATACATGCTCTTACTACTCTGCATTGGAAATTTGTGAAGAAAGATAAATTAGATGGTCTGAAGATTTGTAGGTCGTCATCTTCACTTGTGAGTGTTTTTTCTGATGATGAGGGCAGCGTGTCCTGGTCATACTAGAATTTGCAAGTGATCCTTCCATCAACACTAACCAAGCAGGTTTTGGTTCTTATATTGCTAATCATGTCTTGAAAGAAAAGATTGCTAGGTACAACCAAGAGGCTATGATACCACCTAAGCTTGGGGATATGTGGATACCTAAGGTACTAGTAACTATTGGAAAAGAGACACACCATGCCATACTTGATCTAGGATCTAGTGTCTCTGTTTTATCTAAAGAACTATATGAAGTGCTTGAATTGAAAAATCTTGAAAAATGCTCTATTGAACTAGCACTTGCTGATGACTCTATTAAACATGCTTTGGGAAAAGTAAGTGATGTTATGGTAGAGTTACATATGACTTTTGTGCCTGTGGATTTTCTAATCATGGATATGGGGAATAAAACCTCTAGTCCTATTATTCTTGGAAGACCTTTTCTTCGTACCACAGGTGCTATCATTGATTCAAAGGAAGGGAATGTAAAGTTTCAGTTTCCACACAAGAAGTGCATGGAACACTTTCCAAGGAAGAGGGAACCACCAAAGTTCAAGCTCCCTCATGAGCTTCGTCCACAATAAAACAACAAGTAAGAAGCCTAGCTATATGGCTATAAAGAAAGCGCTTTGCGGGAGGCAACCCGGTTATTTTTATGTGTGATTTTTCTTTGTGTCCTCTTGCTGTAACAAGAGACTTTGTTTAGTTAGGTTCTGGAGTTTTCAATAAAGTGCCAAGTTTTACCCTTTTTGGTTTGAAAAAGTTGCTTATAGCGTTCGGAGATTTTATTCCTGCACGTCAGTGCACGGTATGATTTTTAATTCTTATTCTGTAACTCCGAATGAGCTCATATTTGAACTGTAGTTGCAACTTTTCATCCTCTGTATGCATGAATTTTTCGGAATTTTTCGAGAAAGTTTGGTAGGGTAGAAAAATACGTTTTGCTGCTGCTGTTTTTCTGGACAGATTCTGTCCCATTTTGTTTGATGCATGCTTTGAGCTTTTAAGTTGAATCTTTTTGATCCAATTGAGTTTATGAGTAGGCATACAACATTATACACTTTCTGGACATGTCATATGAATTTTTGTTCAAGGATTATATGCAGCAAGGAACCTATTTGTTTATCACTATTAATGCACCCCACAGAAAAGAGATGGGAGAAACGGTGTTTTGAAGTTTTTTCACAGGGATTGGAGGAGATGCACCAAGAGCTATCCAAGGATGGTGAAGACCATAAGCTTGGGGATGTGAAGACAACCCCACTGGACCTACACACTCTCGGTTTGCACACGTCCAACTTCTGTTTTTCGATCGAAACACTTTATCGCATAAACTTGGAGCGTCGTTTTTTGTTTTTGTTTGAGTCTTGAGAGACCACCACACTATCAATTATATATGAGAGAGCTACTGGAAATATGGGTTGAAATATGTTGGATGCTTTTATAAGATTGGGAAAAGGGATGTTTGACTTGATTTTTAATGATACATATAGTTGCATGATTCATGAGCTTGTTTATGAGTAATAGTTTGCAAATTCTTTTTGTAGAGCTATCACTTATTCATGTTTTGGTGCTGATTGTTATTTACTTGGTTTAACATGGATTAGTTAGTTCTATGGACACTCATGCATGCATCTAGATGGTCAACTTTCTCCCTTTTGCTAGCCCAAAAACTCCAACAAGCAAAAACTTGTTTCCAACACCTTCAACCAAAGTTATTCCAGTGAGTCCACCATATCTACCTATTGGCTTTATGCTATTCCGAGTATGTTTAACATGTTGTTTGTGTTATCTTACCTCTGAATGAAAATGTTTATGTTATTGATTGCAATGGAAAAAATTGGTTATATAGCTCTCACGAACTTGATGCACAATGTTCTTTTATTTGCATAATAAAACTTGACCCATTGTGATTAAGATTATGATGTTTGTGGCTTGATGAATGTTTTGGGTTGGAAGTTAGCCCATATGTGCTGTCACATGGCAAGCTTTCAACACGCTCTTCATCTCATTTAGTTGATATCATGTGCTTTTGTCTATGGATGCTTATCATGTTGAAATAAATGTGGAAATAAGTGAGTTTAAATGAGTTTGTGTAAATGGTTAGAGAGACGCCTGGGCCGCTAATCTAAGCCATGCATCATTCATGGTGGAAATTTACTTACATACTATGGTGAACCTTCTGTGATACACCTTGCAATAAAAAACTATTCCAAATGGTAAATAAAAAGGGTGTTGAGATTGTTCATTTTGTTTGTTTGTCTTGTCATTTTGATATGGGCTTGTTCCATATCTTGGGACAAGAGGTACCCCAGTTGACGCTCTTGATGATACTATTATGCTTACAATGATATTTAATTGAACTTGCTTTGTTTCCCAAGTTGAGTAACACATGGTGTAAGTACTTGTATTCAAGGGGCATGAGACATTCAACCCATTCTTTATCAAGCACACTACTCATATTTGCTTTCACTTTAACCTTAATCATTCAAGATGCTATGATAGGGGCAATGAGAGCTTGACACCAATGAATACCTTATTGCAATCATTAACTTAAGTAGAAGAGTTTGGAAGTTGGATGAAACTTATGCATGCTTTACCTCTACTCACATATACATCTTTCCAAAGTGTACACCTATCATATTCAGATTTTCATCTACACTCTATGACCATTGTAGGATGTTCTACTTATCATTATGCATACATGTGTTCCATATTACTTGCTACCATGTTACACTTTGTGAACTATCAATGAACATCCTTGTCTTGAATACTTGATATCACTTCATAAACTATTTGCATATTGCTACTCCTTTGAAGAATGAATCATTTGACTATATGTAGCAATAGTAATCATCTTTGATATCCATTGTTAAGTATTAAATTGCAAAGTCCATGTTAGTTTTATCATCTTCATACTCGAGGACGAGCATGGATTAAGCTTGGGGATGTTGATGCATGTAAAATGCATACATGAACTTTGCACTTTAATTGCTTATATTCCAATCATATTTGCATCATATAAGGGTTATATCAATGTTTTATAATGATTTTGGGAATATTCATTTATTTCCTATTTTTATGGAATTAACCCTGCACAGGCAGAAAACCCCGTTTTCTTATTTTAATGTTTCAGGGACCCAAACGTCAACGAAATCACCTGGAAATTTACGGGCGTCAATATTTGGAAGGAAGAAGACCTGTGGGCGAAGGAAGCGAACAAACGGAGGCCGAGGGCCAAACGGGGTGGCCCACGCGGCCAGGTACTGTGGCCGCGTGGGACCCACCCGTTTGGCCTCGTGGCTCCGTTGCCGTCGATCTTCGCTCCACCGACATGTCTTGACCTAAAAACGCCTATAAAAAAGGTCCCCCGACGTTCTCTGGAAGGAGCGCCGCACAAACACAGAAACACCGAAACGGAGATCAGGAGCTGCAGATTGGAGGGGGAAAACTCCGGCGGGGCGCTGCCGGCGTGGTCTCCATCTTCTCCATCGACTTCTCCACCGTCTCCATGATGAAGAGGGAGTAGTCCACCTCTGGACTATGGGTTTGTGGAAGTAACTTATGTATCTCTCCTCTCTTGAGCTTCACTAATTAGCACCGTATGAGCTGCTGAACATGATTACGGTCACCGTTGTAATACCTTTGTGGTGGATCTTTATGAGTTAATATATGTTTGAGATTGCAATGTTTGTTTCAGTTATGAGTATAGATGCATATTATGTACCCCGTTCTTGTCTACTTGTTTTGATCAAGCATGTTTATGAGAGCGTGTGTGGGGGAACGTGTGCATTAGTTGGAGTAACGGGGGGTGGCTAGTGCAGTGAACGTGAGAGAAAGTTCTGCGATCCACTTTGGTATCTTTACCTTACTTTGTTACCTCACTAGGGATAAACTAAAATACCATGCTACCGGGGATGTGGGCGTGACCATTGCCACTACTCCATGACTAGATCTAGCATGTTCTTATTTTCACTTCATGTCATGATACTTAATGCTATACTCTGAGTTATCTTAATTACTGAGGTGTTATGATTTAGTTCGCATCTTGGTGGAGTATAAGAGAGGTTAATAACCAAAAGATCTCTATGTTAGGACGTGATGCCCATATATCTAAGTAACTTGTTATCAAACCCTGTGTTGCAATCTCATATGTTAACTGTGTGTGTTCCATTGTCTACCACTTTATAAAGAGAGAGTGCATTTGTGAAACCATGAACCCCAGTCCATTTTTAATCATAAGAAACACCTTTCCAACACCATATACCACTTTTCTATTTTCAGCCATCATTAAATCCGAAAATACAAAAATACTTTTCATCTTGCATACATCATTCAAAAACCCAAAAATATCATTTATCATTGCATCCACCATCATTGCATATTTATTTCTTGTTTGCATTGCATAACTATCCTGATATCATTCTTACACCTTGTGCTTGACAACCACAGGTGAGGTTGAGGACCAAAACATCTAACCTTGTTTTGTAGGTAACCAAAAGAAGGATAAGAAGATAAATCTACCACTTCAGATTCCCCGAGAGTTCGATATTAAACCCTCGAGTCACCCCTCGTGGGGAAAACTGTCTTCCACTTACTATACACTCTGCACTTGGAGTCTCAACCTAATCCCGTTTATTTTTGCAGGTATCAAAGCCTTGCTCTTCGGGACCATCAGTACGTTGCACTGTGCTCGTAGTCAGAAGGCCCGATTTCACGTCTCGCTGGCGGCTCGCCATTGTTTCCGAGTAGTTACCGACCTAAATATAGTGCTTCAGGGAACGGGGTATATAGGCTATTTTATGGATCAGATGGTTACTGCAGCTCTCATTTCTCCCATTTTCTTCTTCCTCACTGTTCTTGCTCCGCCGTGATTTTCTACAGCTCCGCTGTATTTCCATGGATTTTCGGGTCACGTTTGGTCCCGTTGTGATCAGGTTGGGTTTTCTTACCGTGTTTTACTCTCTGATTTTGGTCGTTCTTTGTTCATGTTGTTGATCGTGTGCTGGATTCGTATTCGTTGGTTGTTTGTTGCTTATGTTGTTTGTTCTTTCTGGTTTCTTGGGTTCTCATATTTGTTCTGTGTTTGTTGCTCTGTTTTTTCGCTGGTCGTCGGTAAACTGGCTTCATGTTCGTCCGGTTAAGGTCAGTTTTGTTGTTATCTTTGTGTTTCTTATTTTGTTTTGTTTGAACGGTTTGTTTTCTTATTGATTTACTCCCTCCGTTCACAAAAGGATGTCTCAACCCAGCCTAAATTTGTATGTATCTACAAGGTTTTCTTTCGTTTTACTCTGTCCGATACAAGGTTTCCTTTCGTTTGGCGCATGTGTTATTTTGTTTTGTTTTGGGTCCTGCATTATTATTTCTGTTTCTCTTACATATTTTGTTTTTGTTTTTTTTTCAGCTTGTCGGCTTACCGGTGTGCTGGTCTTTCGACTAAGGTCGGTTCCTTTGAGATTTGGTTGTGTTTGTTTGCCGTGTATATTTGTTTGTTGTTCCTTCTTTGTTCATCTTTCCTGTTGCGTGCTGGAACCGTATTTAGTTCTTTGTTCATCTTCCTGGTCTTCTGCTGGATCCGTCTTATTTAATTGTTCGTTGCTTATGTGGTTTGTTATTTTTGTTTTTGGATTTTCTTACGTTTTGTTCTTTTGGGTTCTTTGTTTGTTCGCAGGTCATCGGTTCAGTGGTCCGCTGTTCCTCTGGTTAATTTCGTTCTGGTGATCAGTTTAGGCTTCGCTTTGTTGCCGTGTTTTTCTGTTAGTTATTCGTTCTTTGTTAATGTTTCGTTTTGTTCTTTGCTTTGTTAGGTCGCAGGTCGCCGACTTACGGGTCTGACTTTTTCCGGTTGAGGTCAGTTCTGTTTTGGTCGGCTTCAGCTTTGTGGTTGTGTCTTCCTCGCTGTCACTCTTTCTTTCTTCGTCTCGATTCCATGTGCTGGATCCATGTTGTCTATGTGTTTGTTGTATTGGCGAAGGACTCGTGCGTTCCTGTTTTTTTTCGGTCCTTGCTTCTCTTGATTTTCGAGGCGGCGTCGTTTGTGTGTCGCTTAGGTTTTTTTTGGTGGTGTGGATCTTAGAAAAGGTTTGGGTTTATTTAACATTCGGACCAAATATATGATAGCAATAAAAATGTGAGTATACTGTGGTTTCTCCAAAGGAATGACTGTTAGTCTAAAAACGAACACGAAACCAGCACACGGTCAACTATATGAACAAAGAACGACCAAAATCGTCGGTCGAGTCCCGGGAGTCGGCATGCCTGACCTTTATGTACTGGTCGAGTCCCGGGAGTCGCCAGGTCTGACCTTTATGTACTGGTCAGTCCCGGGAGTCGGCATGGCTGACCTTTTCCGTCTCCCTGCTCGGTTTATTTGTTCACTAGTAGGGAAGTGTCTTTCTGTGGCGCACCAAAAACTGTTTCTGTGGCGCATGGTCGGTGCGCCAAAGAATCCTCGCCACAAAAATATTATTTCTGTGGCGCACGGATCCATGCGCCACAGAAAGTAGACAATTCGACGTGCGCCTCGACGTGCGCCACTACATTACTTTCCATGCGCCATAGAAAGAATTTCAATTATTTGCTGTATTTGACAATAATGTATCTGTGGCGCACTTTATTCGTGCGCCACAGAATATGGTGCGCCACAAAAGTATTTACCGTGCGCCACTAAATTATTTGCTGTATATATTATCGATTATTTGCTGTATTATCGATTATTTGCTGTATTTGACAATAATACAGGTATATTACAGAATTTATACAGAAAATAATAGAAACAGTAATATATTTTGACACAGTATTAAACAGACAGATAAATATGTACATCACCACTTAGAGCCCGAGATACATACATAGTGACAATTAAGTGCCAAATTAATTGTACAAAAGTTTATCTCATGTCACATAAGTCATAGTACAAATAAAGTTACTCTAGCGGTTCCTCCCGCAGAGACCCTCGTCGCAATCACTAGGGCCCACTTATCATCGTCGGCTCCTGCGCCCCACGCTGAATCTGGCTTCTCAGCCTCAGCCCACTTGTCGAGGGTGCGGGAGGAACCGCTGGAGTCTCTTCTTGAGTCGCCGCTGGAGTCTCTTCTTCTTGAGTCGCCGCTGGGGTCTCTTGCTAGGTCGCTGACGGAGAACACGTCTAGCTCCACTGGTAGGATTGAGCCTTCTGGTGTATCGGCTCCGGGAACGGTTTATAGCATTCTTTCATCATCCACGTCCTCATGTCATTTTGCTTGTCTAGGCGTTCTTCGATCTCCCACTTAGACAACCCTGGAGATGAATTGGGATATATATTTGATTAATAATATAAATAGAGTATGATTTATTCATCTAATTAAGTGGATAAGTCTATAATAAAGAAAATAAAGAAGCACTTCTATCGAGTGAGGCAAGGCTTTCTTTTACAATGCATCATACCTCTGGCGTTGTGTAAGGACCCCTGCTTCCATGACATCTTCCAAAATGATTTGCGATAACTGCCTCTGGATGCGATGGAAGTCTTCTCTAAGCTCAGAATCGGTGATTTCCCCCGCATTTTTGCTCCATTCTTGGAGACTAGATGGCCAGCTCGTTGTCTCTACATCCGGACAAGCCCTTTAATGTGATGGAGGACGTAGAAGGCATCCTTCACGCTGCCAGGCGCATGCTTGATGCAATGGAACCCGGTCCCATGCCAGAAAATGTGTTTGTTGTCCTTCGTTAAACATTCCCCATTCTTTTCTTTGTGGAAGTGGCCTCCCTTTTGGGCATAGCCCTCGAGAGCCTCATCAAGAACACCCTTTATTCTGGTGTAGTCTTTAAGACTCCCCGAGTCGAAATAAGTGGCAACGGACCACCTCGGGCTTACGACGATGAGTACTGCGTACTCGTCACTGCTCAACACAATTGAAACGAAATGTTGGAAAGGATCAACAACAGAAGAAATCTATTAGAAAGCATAAGATACGACGGCGGCGACCGGATGTGTACTTACTCGGAAAAGAAAGGCATAAGAAAGCTGTTCTTATCCTTGTTGTTCAGCATGATTCTCTGGAGGAACTTCGTGGCCTTGGCCCGTGTCGTTGATCCTTCCACCAGCAGGCTGTCACGCATGTAGTAGGGATCCACTACCTTGATGTACGGGGTATTATCTCTCCTGATCCTCATCGCTTGGTTGAGCGCGTATAGGCGGACCAAGTTATAATCCAGCCGTCTAAAGTGAAACAGCCTGAAGACGTCCTCGTACGATATGAAAAACAGATCCGCGGGGGTTTCATGGGCGAACTCGGCCAAGTCTTTTGGCACCTTGACAGTGAACACCGGGTAATTTGGATTATCTTCTTTAAGAAGGTTGCTCTCTCGCGTCAAGATAGCATTTTGCAAAGAGAGCATGCATCCGTCTGCGAGGTGGAGCAGCCCGAGACAGGATCGGTTGACCAGTTTCATGAACTCGGCTCAAGCCATCCGCACGGGGTGATACCATGTCTTCATACCCCCGGATAGTCGTCTTAGGAGCTGGCTTACTTCTCTTCCTGTGCTTCTTCTTCTTTACCTCTGGGGATGCTGGGGGTGCATCTTCTGTAGTAGGCACATTGATTGAGTACTTGTTGGAGCCGAAGCTGATCACTGGGGGAGGCCCTTTTCTCCCTCCCTCAATCCAAACCCTGACAGACTCACAAACGGTAGTAAATATCGACGTAAACGTCATTGTCACTGCCTGTGCGATGACCGTCTGAATCATACTATTTTCCTCTATCGGTTCCTCGCCTCCTGTTCGAGAACCCCCGGCCTCGTTATTGTCAGCCATGTTCGTCTCACCTATAAGAAAAAAATGTCGAAGTTAGTACACCAAATATAAGAAAAAAATCACTTAATTAAGTACTAAGATACCCGGCCCATGCATTAGTCGCAATACCCCATATGTCTTGTTTTTAGCAAAACCATGCCAAAATTCACGAAAAAATTCGGCATGACCTTTGCTAAAAAAGGGACATATGGAGTACCCGAATTTGCCGGAACGGAAGTTAATCGACGTTCCGGCAAACTCAAGGGCCTCATGGGTACCTGCAGACATTTCACAAATCATGTTGCCGGCATCTCCGGCCGGCCAACAACAAACACATATCCACATCTGTCGGCCGACAACAAACACAATACCACATCCACATCTCCACGTGTCCTATTTTTAGCAAAGTCATGCCAAAATTCACGAAAAAATTCGGCATGACCTTTGCTTAAAAAGGGACATATGGAGTACCCGAATTTGCCGGAACGGAAGTTAATCGACGTTCCGGCAAACTCAAGGGCCTCATGGGTACCTGCAGACATTTCACAAATCATGTTGCCGGCATCTACGGCCGGCAACATCCACATACACGACACACTGGTCGGAACACAAACAACCACGACACGATGGTCGTGGTAGCACATACACATGGTCACCGGGTTAACCAATAGCTCACCAAAGGGGGAACTGTAGTTGAGGAGATAGTTGATGTAGTCGAAGCCGGTGGTCTGCACAAGAAAAAAAATAAGAAAATTCACATCCATATATATCTTCATTTCCTTTAAAAAGTACCAACTTTGGAGCATTTCTAAAGCATCAAATCTTGATCCTATTTCACATTAACCCTCATGGATCTCTTGTACTAAGTTAGTACTTCATAATTAACCCCAGAAATAATTTTTTGAATACATCTAGAACCTTAATTGAAGGCATTTTTTTAGGTATGTTTAAACAGTGACCATATTTAACTAGAAGTATTTTGGTCTCCAAAATTGACTAAACACCACTAGCAGCAACTAGAAGTATTAACAACTACTTGCAGCAAGCAATCAACAACCAAATCATCAATTTTTTCAAAAAAATTAGGTTTGGCATTTCACCAAACACCTTATGTGCAGGTGTGGAGGGGAGGGAGAGGGATGGAAGAGAGGCAGCACCTCGGGGAGGGGATCGAGAGGACGGCGGTGTCGAGGCCGGCGGCGTCGGTTTCGAGTGGGGGCGCGGCGAGGGCGGGGCGCGGCGAGGGCGGGGCGCGAAAGAGGAGGTCGCCGGCGGTGAGTTCGGCGGGGGAGGGGAGGTCGCCGGCGCGGGAGGTGGCCGCCGTGGGGAGGACGTCGCCGGCGCGTCGTACGTGGGCGCACGCGTGTCGGCCGGTGGTGTGGCGTGTGTACTGGGCGCGAAAGAGGAAGGGCCGGCGCCGATCGAGCCAAAAGTGGCTAAGTGTCAAAATTCTGTGGCGCATCCCACGCGGATGCGCCACAGAATTCCATAATTCTGTGGCGCACCGGTTGTAGGATGCGCCACAAAATTCGTTGAGATGAATTTGTATTTCTTTTAAAAAACACAAACACATTTGTTGTTCTTTTAAAAAAACATTTTTGGTTATATTTAAAGAAAGAACATACATACATTAAAAAATAATATACACACATTTGTTAGTATACCATTATTTATTCATGATATACATATATATGATTGTCTGTCACACACACACACAAATTAATACACCAAAAAATTCTTCTTCGTCCCGGCCGGTTCCGAGCTAGTTCTCTTCTTTCCCTTCTTCACAGTTGAATACTTTAGCCCGGGCATCTTGAGATTTCTTCGCGTGAACGGACAAACTTTAGTAGGTACAGATGTCTTCCTTCTTTGTTTATTAGTAGTCGGCATGTCGAAGTACTTGTCGAACTCCTCCTCGATCTTCGGATCGCCGTTTTTGTCCAAGTCTTCCTCGTTGGCATCTCCTTCCATTCCGATGATGCTCCTCTTGCCCCTCCTCACGACAACACGGCTAGGCTTTGACGGGTCGGTAATGAAGAAACATTGCTCAACTTGGCTAGCGAGTACCCATGGCTCATTTTTTGCGGAGGCGTTCTTCGATTTGGCATCGGGTATAACCATGGTGGTAAAATACCGGTCTTCTTTGACGATGTCCTTGGCCCATCTCACACGGAACATTGGCACCAACTCTCCACAGTAGTTGAGCTCCCATATCTCCTCGATCCTTCCGAAGAATCTTTCCTTGACAGTAGCCTCATCATCGGCGTAGGATAGCATAGTTACTCCTGAGTTTTGATATTCGCTATACCTGTCCTTTTCCTCGGTGCAGAATCTGAAACCGCCGATGTCGTACGACTGATAGGTCTTTACGTTCTGCCCGGGGCCCTGTGATAAGGAGAATATGAGTTTTTCCTCTTCCGTAGATGGCTTCCTGCTCTGTGCTTCAAGCAATTGCCTTTTCTTGAACCAACGCGTCAAACTGGAGTTGTGCTCTCTGATTACGTCTCCCTTCTTCCTCTGTCGTCTCATGTCGACGTAATTCTGCTCGATTAAGATTTTGTGCTCTTCCACATAATATTCGGTCACTTTAAGTGTTGTAGCGCGACCCGGTGAGCCCTGTCGAGGTCATCTTTTTTACCATGAATGCCGACAAAGATTGAGCGGTAGCCGTCGTGGTGACCAACTCCATCGAGCCTGCCGAGGTGTGTCCTGGTGGGCAGACCGACATCCTCGTTTTCGGTCCTTACATAATTCTGGCAGAGGGAGATGCACTCGTAGGTTAAAAATCCCTTGGCCATGCTTGCGTCTGGACGGGCCCTGTTGCGAACGTATCCTTTCATGACACCGTTCTGCCTTTCGAACGGCATCATGTACTAGTGCAGGAACGTCGGACCGAGCTGCCTGATGTCATCAACTTCATGGAGAAGGAGATGCACGCAGATATCAATGAATGCAGGCAGGAAGTAAATCTCGAGCTCGCATAGTATCACCACGATCTCTTCCTCAAGCATGTCGAGCTGCTTCACGCCGATCGACTTCCTGCTGACGACGTCGATAAAGTTGCAAAGGGCAGACAACGTGTCACGGACGTGCTCATCCATTAACCCTCGGATTGCAACGGGAAGTATCTGTGTCATCAGCACGTGACAATCGTGAGACGTCATCCCGGTGAACCTCTTCTTTGTTGCATCCAGATATCTGCTTATCTTCCCCGAGTAACCGTGAGGAACTTTGACTCCTAGAAGGCACCTGAAAAACTGCTCGAGTTCCTCCGGACTCATACTGAAGCAGGCAGCGGAAGCATCACCGTGTTCTTCTTTGCCCTTTTGCGGCGACCTTGAGTCCCTTCTGTCTGATCATCATCATCATCGTCGTCATCACTATCGGGGGCCTGAAGTTCTTTCCTGATGCCAAGCCATTTCAGATCGTATCTTGCTTTCGTCCCATCCTTGGTCTTATCCGACATGTGGCAAAGTGTGCCAAGCAGACTCTCGGTAACATTCTTCGTAATGTGCATCATATCGAGGCTATGTGGCGTCTTGAGGACCTTCCAGTACTCCAAGTCGTGGAAAACAGACCTCGCTTTCCATACACCCAGCAGTGGATCTACCTTCGGTCGCTTCTTTCCTGGCGCTGGGCACTCCTTCCAGTTTTTCAAAAGCTCGTCGATTTCTGTGCCGCTCCTCGGGCACGGGGCTCTTTCGGGCTCGTCTTTACCATTGAACAAATCACCGCGTTTTCTCCACGGGTGATCCATGCGAAGTCACCTTCGAGCCCCTGGGAACACGGTTTTCGAAGACCCGGGATCCCTTGGTAGCTGGAGATGCGGGGTCTTATCCATGCACTTGACACATGCGCAAAATCCGTGACCTACTGGGCCGATACATATGAGCAACCAGGATAGTCCTGCACCGTCGTGAACAACGCGGCTCTCATATCAAAATAATCAGCTGTGTAGGCGTCCCACGTACGGGCTGGCGTCTCCCACAACGTGGCTAACTCCTCTTTTAACAGCCCAAGATACAGATGTATGTCGATACCTGGTTGTTTCGGCCCCTGAATGAGAATACTTATGTGTATGTACCTTTGCTTCGTGCACAACCACGGGGGAAGGTTGTAAGGCCATACAAATACGGGCCAGGTGCTATGGGTGCTACTCTGGTTGCCGAACGGATTGAGTCCATCGGTGCTCATACCCAGCCTGACGTTCCTTGCGTCACTGATAACCCACAAGTATAGGGGATCGCAACAGTCTTCGAGGGAAGTAAAACCCAAATTTATTGATTCGACACAAGGGGAGACAAAGAATACTTATAAGCCTTAACAACTGAGTTGTCAATTCAGCTGCACCTGGAAAAGCACTAGTAACAGGGGTGATGTGAAAGCAGCAGTAATATGAGAGCAATAGTAACAGTAACACAGCAGCAGTAACACGGAGGCAATGGCACCAGAAAATAGTTGATACTACTTCTAATGACATATAGGACCGAGAGCAATGATGATGACAAATGGACCGGGGTTCCCAGCTATCTACACTAGTGGTAACTCTCCAAACAAATAACAGGTGTTGGGTGAACAAATTACAGTTGGGCAATTGATAATTGTAAGGGCATGACAATGCATGCTTATGATAAGATAAGTTTACTGTAGTATTTAATTGGGCATTACGACAAGGTACACAGACCGCTATCCAGCATGCATCTGTGCCTAAATAATCCACCTTCCGGTTAGCATCCGCACCCCTTCCAGTATTAAGTTGCAAACAACAGATTATTGCATTAAGTATTGTGCATAATGTAAACAACACATTCATCCTTAGACAAAGCATTGCTGTTTTACCCCTAGTGGCAACAACACATCTACAACCTTAGAACTTGCTGTCACTATCCCAGGTTAAATAGAGGCTGAACCCAACTATCTAGCATAAATACTCCCTCTTGGAGATACAAGCAACTACTTGATCAGGGTAACCACAAGTACCGGAGAGCATGCAAGATCTTAAATAAACAATAGTATGATAATATGATGAACAATCTGATCATAATGTAACAATTCATCGGATCCCAACAAACACAACACCAATTACATCATATGGATCTCAATCATGTAAGGCAGCTCATGAGATCATTGTATTGAAGTACATGGGAGAGAGAGTACCAACTAGCTACAGCCAAGAACCCGTAGTCCATGGGGGAACTACTCACAAACCATCATGGAGTCGAAGTGGAGGCGGTGGAGTCGATGGAGATGGCTCCGGGGGTCAATCCCCGTCCCGGCAGGGTGCCAGAACAGGAACTTCTGACCCCCGAAACGAGGTCTCGCGATGGCGACGGCGCTGCGGAAGTCTTTCTGGAGTATTAGATATATATTTAGGGTTTTCGCGTCGGGGTGACTAAATAGGCGAAGGGGCAACGTCGGTGGAGTCCCGAGTGGGCTCCTCACCTCCGCGCTGTGGCCCGCCGCCCCAAGAGGTGGTTTGGAGGCCGTGGGCCTCCCCCTGGCTTGCCCTTCTGGCTCCGTGTGTCCCTCGGAAAAATAGGAGGTTTGGCTTTTGTTTCGTCGAATTCCGAGAATATTGCCCGAACAGCTTTTCTGGAACCAAAAACAGCAGAAAACAGGAACTGGCACTGTGGCATCTTGTTAATAGGTTAGTCCCAGAAAATGTATAATAATGATATATAATGCATATAAAACATGTGACAATGATACATAAAACAAGCATGAAACATCAGAAATTATAGATACGTTGGAGACGTATCAAGCATCCCCAAGCTTAGTTCCTACTCGTCCTCGAGTAGGTAAACGATAAAAAGAAAATAATTTCTGAAGTGACATGCTACCAACATAATCTTGATCCAATAATAATGTAAGGCATGTGAGCTGAGATCAAATCATTCAAAGCAAATGTCTATAGTTGATATAAGAGATAATAAAGCAAGAGTCAAACAAGCTAAAAGTTTTCATGAATTATCGCTTTAAAGACATGAAACCGTACAAGGTTCATTAAAGATGGTTTAAGTATCCAGCGTAGAAGTTCTATCCTTCAATCCAAGCATCAAGCAAATTTTCATAACACAGAAGGATTCAGCCAAGTAAACATAAACATGAACGTCATGAATCAACTGTTTCGAAGTCTACTCAACCGGTGAGCGCAAGCATTTGGTATTGGCACCAGGATGTTATGGCAAAGAGAACATTAATGGGGGTTTGGAAGGCCAATGGAAGAAAGTCTCACAAAGCTATAAGTGATCATTAGACAAGAGGAAGTCTTATAATCGAAGCTATGTAAGGAGTAGTGATTGCCATGCAACGGATGCACATAGAGCTATATGTGTATGAAAGCTCTCCAATGGAACTAGTGGGGGTGCATCCAACTTGGTTGCTCATGAAGACCTAGAGCACTTTTGAGGAAGCTCATCATTGGAATATACAACCCAAGTTCTATAGTGTAAATTCCCCACATAGTTATACTAGTAGAACATGAAAACTCTCTCACATGGAGTATAGGTGCTAAACATGAGCACAAATGATGACTATGAATACTGCAGGTGCTAAACATGAGCACAAGTGTGGATAAAGGATAGTAATGTTGCCCCCTTTTTCTTTATTCTTTTTTTTCTTTTTTCCTTTTTTCTATTTTTTTTCTTTTTCTGTTTCTCTTTTCGATGGCCACATAGCACTTTTCACTTTCAGGGGCAACATTCTAATATGACAACACACTTTTTGGTACATATAACTCATAACGAACAAGACATGATGTATGAAACTGTATGCCTCTGCCAGTGTAGCAGGATATGCAATGATCTAGCGTAACATGGGTAAACCACACATCAGCTGTATAGAATCATGCAAAGCAATATATAAGTGAAATGACAACAAGTCATGTAATGTAAATGGAAGTTGCATGGCAATATATCTCGGAACAGCTATGGAAATGCTGTGGTAGGTAGGTATGGTGGTTGTTTTGAGGAAGATGTATAGGCTTATGTGTAGGAGAACAAGAGGAAGTCCTCCCACGGGGTTGGATGTACCGGCGAAGTATGCACAACTCTCAATGTGAGCAGAAGGCAATGCACAGCACCGAAGAGGCTAGCAAATTTGGATGGTGGAAGTGCCAAAAACCGTAGCTTAACATTAGTCAAAAAGAACTCACAAGTTTATTGCAAACAACTAGCAGGTTCAACATTAAGAGCATGATTAAAATTCACTCCAAGAAGGGCCGTTCACGGCGGCACAAGTACCCCGTTAGATCCCTCGACCTTCAGCACAACTTAGTTATTACAATGAACTTTCAGACATGGAAAGCTATCAAGTCCAACTACACCTTCAACAATTTTAGAGTTTGTAGTACGGTACAAGCTTAAAGACAACAATCCACTAATGATTTTAACTTAATTAACCAGCAAGCTTTACCATCTAAATACCTCAAAACGTTTGCAAAGAATCAGATTATCAAAGTTCAATGATCTACAAGATTATGCAAGTTTTTCATTATACCACTACCACATGCAAAAATTTCTGGACCAACACATCAACCAAGCAACTCTCCAAATAAATATAAGTGAAGCAAGAGAGTACTTTCTATAAAATAACTAATAGCTCTGAACAAGAGATACATGAAAACCAAGAGCTAGAAGCTAAACAGTGCGAAAATGAATACTCAACAATATAAGTGAAGAATAGGAGTATTCAAATGAAAAAGCGGAGCGTGTCTCTCTCCCAAACAAGATAGATAGGATCCGACATTGATATGATCAGAGAATAAAATAACAAACTAAACACAAAGACGCTCCAAGAACAGCACATATGATGTGACCGAATTAAAATATAGTTTCACTAGAGATGACCTGATAAGTTGATGATGAAGAAGGGGATGCCTTGGGCATCCCCAAGCTTAGATGCTTGAGTCTTCTTGAAATATGCTTGGGTGACCACGGGGGCATCCCCAAGCTTAGGCTCTTCACTCTTCTTGATCACAATATCATCCTTCCTCTTGACCCTTGAAAACTTCTGCCACACCAAACTTCTCATAAACTTCATTAGAGGGGTTAGTACTCAAAAACATTAATCCACTTTGGTTCTGTAGTGACACATTGCAATACTCAATAAAACATTAGCTACAGCCCTCCACGTCTAGAGCCTTACTTAAAGTCCACAAGAGACAATGCAAAAAAACAGAGACAGAATCTGTCAAAACAGAACAGCCAGTAAAGACGAATTTTTTCGAGGTACTTCCGTTGCTCAAATCGGAAAAAGTGAAGTTAATGAAAGATGCGTACATAAGGAGATGCGTGATTTTTTTAGAATTTTTCGATTTTTCGAAGAAAGCTCAAATTCGTGACAGCAAAAATCTGTCCCTGCGCAGAAATCCAAATCTAGCATCATCTAATCATTAAAGGCTCTTCTTGGCACAACAATTCGAAAAATAAAGATACAAAGGAGTTGTTACAGAAGTAAGCAAGCTCCTTGACTCAAAAAGCAAAAGAAAAATTACAGAAATAACACATGGGTTGTCTCCCAAGAGCGCTTTTCTTTAATGCCTTTTAGCTAGGCTTGATAGTTTTAATGATGCTCTCATGAAAATAGAAAATGAAGCAAAAGGAGCATCAAGAAGCAAATTCAAAACACATTTAAGTCTAACCCACTTCCTATGCATAGGAAACTTGTACACAAATAAATTCATAAGAACAAAGTGACAAGCATAGGAAGATAAAACAAGAGTAACTTCAAAAGTTTCAGCATATAGAGAGGTGTTTTAGTACCATGAAAATTTCTACAACCATATTTTCCTCTCTCATATAATTTTCAGTAGCATCATGAATAAACTCAACAATATAACTATCACAAAGCATGCTTTTCATGATCTACAAACACATATTTTTATCAAGCTCAAATAGTGGGATTTAAAATTTCGAACCCACATGTAACAATTTTATAACAAGATGATTGATCATCTCAAATATATGGGACTAGATAAAGTCAAGACTTCTCCAATCCCATTTTCATTAGTGGTACAGTCAATATTATCAAGTAACATAGGACCATCATCTAGAGCTTTATCATAAACATTTTCTAAGCAAAACTCTTTAGTACCATGCATTTCGATATCAGCCACAAATAAAGGATTATCATAAGATTTATCAAAATAGCATGGATTATCATATATAACAGTAGCATAATTATTCTCACAAGTTTTACTCATAGGAAAAATTTCAAGAGAATCAACAGGAACATAACATTCATCCTCCTTGGGTAAGCATGGAGGGCAATCAAATAATGTAAGAGATGAAGAGTTACTCTCATTAGAAGGTAGGCATGGGTAGCTAATCCATTCTTCCTCCTTTTGTTCATCACTCTCCTCCTCTTTTTCATCTAATGAGCTTTCAGGTTCAGCAATTTCTTCTTCCACAGGTTCCTGCAAATTGTGAGTGCATTCTTGTGCATTAATGAGTCTCTCTTTGTAATCAACGATATAAGGATTATTGCTGTAATGTTCTATGCAATAATCAAGGATAGAAGAGACATAATCTTTAAGGTCCTTACAAGCAATACAAGTTTCATAATTTTTAGCCATGAAAGATTCTATCTCAGAGGCTCCCATAAATAAAACAAATTGTTCTACTTCTTCGAACCCAAGATGAATATAGTTATTCCAATGATAGTTCACAATTAAAACTTCTTCACTAAAGCACATTGGAATTTAAGATGTTTAGTATCCTGTTTAGAGCAACAGTTTATATCATGGCGTTTAAGCAAGATTAGCAATTGTATTCAACTTTTCTAACACAGCACTCATGACTTCACCCTTTTTTGATTCTCTATACTTCATATATAATTCTATAAGCTCCATATAGGTTGTGGGTTCTTCCATAACAACAGTTTTTAATTTTTGGTTTTTCAAATTTTTATGGATTTTCGAATTTATAAGAAAAAAAAACAAACAAAAATAAACTAAACAAAAGTAAACTAAGCAAAACAAAACTAAACAAAAATAAACTAAGCACAAATAAACTAAGCAAAATAAACTAGACACAAGTAAACTAGACAAGACAAAATAAAATAAAAACAGAGAGAGAGGTAGAGTGTACTCCCCAGGTGAACTTATGAGTAGAGCTATGCTCCCCGGCAACGGCGCCAGAAAATAGTCTTGATAACCCACAAGTATAGGGGATCGCAACAGTCTTCGAGGGAAGTAAAACCCAAATTTATTGATTCGACACAAGGGGAGACAAAGAATACTTATAAGCCTTAACAACTGAGTTGTCAATTCAGCTGCACCTGGAAAAGCACTAGTAACAGGGGTGATGTGAAAGCAGCAGTAATATGAGAGCAATAGTAACAGTAACACAGCAGCAGTAACACGGAGGCAATGGCACCAGAAAATAGTTGATACTACTTCTAATGACATATAGGACCGAGAGCAATGATGATGACAAATGGACCGGGGTTCCCAGCTATCTACACTAGTGGTAACTCTCCAAACAAATAACAGGTGTTGGGTGAACAAATTACAGTTGGGCAATTGATAATTGTAAGGGCATGACAATGCATGCTTATGATAAGATAAGTTTACTGTAGTATTTAATTGGGCATTACGACAAGGTACACAGACCGCTATCCAGCATGCATCTGTGCCTAAATAATCCACCTTCCGGTTAGCATCCGCACCCCTTCCAGTATTAAGTTGCAAACAACAGATTATTGCATTAAGTATTGTGCATAATGTAAACAACACATTCATCCTTAGACAAAGCATTGCTGTTTTACCCCTAGTGGCAACAACACATCTACAACCTTAGAACTTGCTGTCACTATCCCAGGTTAAATAGAGGCTGAACCCAACTATCTAGCATAAATACTCCCTCTTGGAGATACAAGCAACTACTTGATCAGGGTAACCACAAGTACCGGAGAGCATGCAAGATCTTAAATAAACAATAGTATGATAATATGATGAACAATCTGATCATAATGTAACAATTCATCGGATCCCAACAAACACAACACCAATTACATCATATGGATCTCAATCATGTAAGGCAGCTCATGAGATCATTGTATTGAAGTACATGGGAGAGAGAGTACCAACTAGCTACAGCCAAGAACCCGTAGTCCATGGGGGAACTACTCACAAACCATCATGGAGTCGAAGTGGAGGCGGTGGAGTCGATGGAGATGGCTCCGGGGGTCAATCCCCGTCCCGGCAGGGTGCCAGAACAGGAACTTCTGACCCCCGAAACGAGGTCTCGCGATGGCGACGGCGCTGCGGAAGTCTTTCTGGAGTATTAGATATATATTTAGGGTTTTCGCGTCGGGGTGACTAAATAGGCGAAGGGGCAACGTCGGTGGAGTCCCGAGGGGCCCTCCTCACCTCCCGGCGCGCCTGTGGCCGCGCCCCAAGAGGTGGTTTGGAGGCCGTGGGCCTCCCCCTGGCTTGCCCTTCTGGCTCCGTGTGTCCCTCGGAAAAATAGGAGGTTTGGCTTTTGTTTCGTCGAATTCCGAGAATATTGCCCGAACAGCTTTTCTGGAACCAAAAACAGCAGAAAACAGGAACTGGCACTGTGGCATCTTGTTAATAGGTTAGTCCCAGAAAATGTATAATAATGATATATAATGCATATAAAACATGTGACAATGATACATAAAACAAGCATGAAACATCAGAAATTATAGATACGTTGGAGACGTATCAGTCACCCCCAAATTTTCGAAGGCCATGTCCAATGCTTCCCACTGGCTAGCATCTGAAGGGTGTGTCAGGATCTTTCCTTCTCCGGATCTTCTTGGGGCTTCTCCCTTTCCGCATGCAATTGCATGAGCTTTGCTTCCTTAGGGTCTACGAAATACCGCTGCAGACGGGGAGTGATAGGAAAGTACCATACCACTTTTCGAGGAACTTTCTTATCCTTCCCACTCTTGTACCGTCCTTGGCCGCACACCAGACATGTGTATCTGTCCTTGTACTCGCCCGATAAATTGCGCAATCATTGATGCATGCGTGGTATTTAACGTGCAGTAGGTCAAGAGGGCACACGACTTCTTGGCATCCTCGATACTAGTTGGCAATGTGTTCCCCTCGGGACGACGATCGTGGAAGAATTTCATGTTCTTGTTGAAGCTCACGTCGGTCCATTTGTTTTCCGACTTCATCTCCAGAGCATCAAGCGTAACTTGCAAGCGCGTATCCTGTGGCCGGCACCCAGGATACAACGGAGTCTTCCCGTCTATCTCCATTTGCGCCAGCTTGGCTTTCTCCCTGGCTGCAGCTCTGTCGTTGCTCGTCTCCTTGAGTAGCAGTTCTTGAACATGAGGGTCCTGCAAGGCCGAAATTAGCGAGGTCTGCGTGTTCGCGTCTTCTCCACCACCATCTACTCCTTCATCATGACCGTGTCCGCCGGCATCTCCTTCGTCACCATGATGATCTTGTTCGCCGGCATCTCCTTCGTCATGATGATCTTGTCCGCCGACATCTCCTTCGTCATGATCATGATGATCTTGTCCGCCGACATCTCCTTCGTCATGGTTGAAGCCTAACATGAAACCGTGCCTGAGCAGGTGATCCTCCAATTGTCCGGAATCAGGGTCGATCCAGCTCACGAGTTTGCATTTTTGACACGGACATCTTATCTGGCGCCTGTTGTACCGAATCATGTCCGCCTTCGCTTTTTCCTTGTATCTACTGATTCGACCGGAGCTCATCCTGACGACCATGGTTGCGGCCTACGCGGTATACATAGAGCACAAACAAGAGTATGTTAATTAGAACCGCAACATGCATGCACACACATTAGTTGGCCCATGCATTAGTCGCAATACCCCATATGTCCTATTTTTAGCAAAGTCTCACGCCAAAATTCACAAAAAAATTCGGCATGACCTCTCCTAAAAGTAGGACATATGGAGTACCCGAATTTGCCGGAACCGAAGTTAATCGACGTTCCGGCAAACTCAAGGGCCTCATGGGTACCTGCAGACATTTCACAAATCATGTTGCGGCAACATCCACATACACGACACCATGGTCGGAACACAAACATCCACGACACACATCCGGCCATACACACACCGTCGGCGCCACCAAACATGCATATGCATGTTCATCATCCATGTAGATCCATGTCTCACCTAGTAGATTCGGTGCCGAGACGTGACCACGATCGATGAGAGAGCGTGTGATGTTGGAGAGAAACTAGTGGACAAAAAGAGATGTATTGGAGGCTCTCCTAAACCCTCACCAATAATCTATCAAACAAAATAGGTTTAACTAAAAAAAATGGAGAAAACTATGGGCAAAATAGGAGGGGAGGGAAGAGAAATACGAGCTAGGTGGAGGTGGAGGAGGAAGAAGAGAAGAAGTAAATGGTGGTAGGTAGAGGGGTTGCCACCTTTTTGTAGATCTGGGGGCAACATTCTGTGGCGCATGAATCATGGTGCGTCACAGAAACATCTCTTTCTGTGGCGCACCATGATGCATGCGCCACAGAATGTTGCCCACTTAAATTATTGGTGGGGCCGCACCATGTTTTCTGTGGCGCACAGTGCTGCATGCGCCACAGATAAATTACCAATGCAATCATTGGAGGGGGCCCCACCGAATTTTTGTGGCGCATCTGGATGGATGCGCCACAGAAAATATATTTTCTGTGGCGCATCCATCCAGATGCGCCACAAAAAGGTCACCAGATATTTGTGGTGGTGGGACCCACCATGTTTCTGTGGCGCACGCATGCACGCATGTGCCACATTATTTTGTGGCGCATACGGAGTGGTGCGCCACAGAACTTTTTTTGTGGCGCATGGTAGGTTTGGTGCGCCACAGATAGGGAATCCACAGAAAGGCACTTCCCTACTAGTGGTTGGTTGTTTTTTGTGATTTGTTCTTTTTTCTATTCCGTTTGATCTTCTTTTTGGTTGCTTTGTTTGTTTGCGGGTCGTCGGTTTAGTGGTCGGTTTTTCTTCGGTTAAGATATTTTTTTAATTGTCTTCCGGTTAAGGTTAGTTCTGTTTAGCTCGGCTGGGCTTTCTTGTCGTATTTTTCTACTCCGTATCTGTCATTCGTTTTTCCTTCATTTTTTCATGTCGTTGCTTATTTTGTTCGTTGGTCGTTGGCTCACTGGTTCCGTTGAGATTCGGCTGTAGCGGCCTTGCTCTCTGCTTGACTGGCATGGGATTTTCCGTCTTAATACGTTATCTGATCACGTCGACTCCCCGAGGTCGGCCTGGCCAGCGTTTTTGTCCGTGTTAATTGCTACGTCTTCCCTAGACGCATTTGTCGTCCACTACCGTTCCTTCGTTTTCCTGCCGCTTTCTTTTTACCAGGATGTACACACTGTGTGTAAGCTGGCATGCGGGAACGCCTACGAACAGTCTCGTGACGACGTATCGATGTTCAAAAACAGTATTTGTTCCTGGTTTTAAATTACTGCCAGTTCCTGTTCGTGACATTGCGTGTTTACTTTCTAAGTCGTGTTTCTTGATGATTTCAGACGCAACATCCTGGATAGTTCCGTTAAATTGTGATGGAGGTGTATGTTTATTGTAAGGCATCTGAGATCACAGCTTTGGCAACACGTTCATGCTTTAAAAATATTGGAGTCGGCGGGATCGACGAGCAGTCAGACGGAGAAGGTCAGGCCTGCCGACTCCCTGGATTCGACGGCCTGGATTCGGCTGGATCGACTAGCCATGAGACGGAGAAGGTTAGTCTTGCCGACTCCTTGGATTCGTCGGCCTGGAGTCGGCGGGATTGACGAGCGGTGAGACGGAGAAGGTCATTCCTCCCGACTTCCTGGAGTCGGCGGGTTCGACGAGCGGTGAGACGGAGGTCATTCCTGCCGACTTCCTGGAGTCGGCGGGATCGAAGAGCGGTGAGACGGAGAAAGACATTCCTGCCGACTTCCTGGATTCGACGGCCTGGAGTCGGCGGGATCGACGAGCCGTGAGACGGAGAAGGTGGTTTGTTAAACGTTTGAGTTTTTAGAGGGCTGTTTCGTGATGATTTCAATGTGAACATTTTGTTGATTGTGCCAAGTGTGAAACTGTCTGTGATGAAATATCGTACTATCATCAATCTTAATACGGGTTGTGCATTAATCATAGGGTGTGTTAAGACGGAACCTGGAGTCGGCCGGTCGGGTTGTGCACTAAGATGGAAACCTGGAGTCGGCGGAGTCAGGTTGTGCATTAAGACGGGATCTTGGAGTCGGAGGGATGCAACAAAAACGTATCAGAGATACTGGCAACTCTCGAATGAGACATAGGCCATTCCAACCGACTTCCTGGAGTTGGCGGGATCGACGAGCGGTGAGACGGAGAAGGACATTCCTGCCGACTTCCTGGATTCGACAGCCTGGAGTCGGCGGGACCGACGAGCCGTGAGACGGAGAAGGTGGTTTGTTAAACGTTTCGTGATGATTTCAATGTGAACATTTGTTGATTGTACGAAGTGTGAAACTGTCTGTGATGAAATATCATACTATCACCCATCTTAATACGGGTGATGACCCACAAGTATAGGGGACCGCAACAGTCTTCGAGGGAAGTAAAACCCAAATTTATTGATTCAACACAAGGGGAGACAAAGAATACTTATAAGCCTTAACAGCGGAGTTGTCAATTCAGCTGCACCTGGAAAAGCACTAGTAATAGAGGTGATGTGAAAGCAGCAGTAATATGAGAGCAATAGTAACAGTAACACAGAAGCAATGGCACCAGAAAATAGTTGATGCTATTTCTAATGGCGTACTTGACGGGAAAGCAATGATGATTACAGATGGACCGGGGTTCCTAGCTATCTACGCTAGTGGTAACTCTCTAAGAACAAGTGTTGGGTGAACAAATTACAGTTGGGCAATTGACATAATTGAAATAGCATTAAGACAGAACATCCTGTTTATTAATCATGCAAGCATGTTTTCCATATATAGTCATACATGCTCGCAATGAGAAACTTGCATAACATCTTTTGTCCTACTAGCCCGTTTGCAGCGGGGGCTCAAGGGAAACTACTGGTAATTAAGGTACTCCTTTTAATAGAGCACCGGATCAAAGCATTAACACTTGGTGAAAACATGTGATCCTCATATCAAAACCATCCCCTCCGGTTGTCCCAGTTGCTGTCACTCCGGGGCCTCGGGTTCCGGACAAATACATGTGCATACAACTTGTAGATACAATATAAGCAACAATTATAGAGCTTAAATCTAAGATCATGCCACTCGTGCACTAGTGACAAGCATTAAACACAACAAGATTGCAGCAACAATAACTCACAAACTTTAATGAATAGACTGATCATAATGTAACAATTCATCGGATCCCAACAAACACAACACCGATTACATCAGATGGATCTCAATCATGTAAGGCAGCTCATAAGATCATTGTATTGAAGTACATGCGAGAGAGAGTACCAACTAGCTACTGCTAGAACCCGTAGTCCATGGGGGAACTAATCACGGAGCATGATGGAGGCGGTGGTGTCGATGGAGAAGGCTCCGGGGGTCAATCCCCGTCCCGGCCGGGTGCCGGAACAGGAACTTCTGACCCCCGAAACTTGTTTTCGATGGTGATGCATGTAAAATGCATACATGAACTTTACATTTTATTACTTGATATTCCAACTTATTTGCATCATATATGGGTTATATTTATGTTTATAATGATTTTAGGGATAACTCACAGTTTCCCCATTTATTTGGAATTAACCCTGCAGAACCAGAAAACCCTTTTTTCCATGTTTTTGACTTTCAGGTACCAAACGACGTCCAAATGACCTAATATTTTACGGGGCCCAATATTTGGAAATAAGAAGACGTACGAGCCAAGGATCCGCGAAAAAGGAAGTCCGAGGAAGAAAATAGATGGTCCCACGTGGCCAGATTCCTTGGCCGTGTGGGACCACCTCTTTTATTCCTCGTGGCTCCGATGCCATCCGTTTTTGTCTCCGTGGCTTCGTCTTGACCTAAAAACGTATAAAAATAGTCCCCCGAGGAGTTTTGCGAGGAGGCGGCGGAGAAACACAAAACCACGAAATAGAGAGTCAGAAGGCTGCCACCGGAGAAGATCGGAGGGGGAAACGCCGCCGGAATCACCCCGGAGGGCTCCACCCCCTCCGGCGTGTTCATCATCAACATCTACAGCAAGATCATCTCCATCTCTCCACTGTAAACTCTTGGCAAACATGATATATGATGCAATATACTATTCCCTTGATCTATTGTGTCTCCCCATCTATGTTTGAGAAGTGATTTGTTCATGGCAATAGTGAAATAGTTCGTTGATTGGTTGCATACAAGTTTTGTTATCTTTTATGATTGTCTTTATGTACAATATATGAGTGCACACATATGTTGGGGAATGCATGTAAGGTGATCACCGGTAATGTAATGGAGTGAGGGAGACTTGGGAGGACATGTAAACCTGAGACCGAGTCATGAAGTTACTTTATTGGGGGATATATATAGGGGACCTTAGAACTTAAGGCTATGGTGGGACTTTTATGTCTTAATAATTCTTGTGTGCTCATTTACTTGGCCATGAGATCCATCATAAGGGGTTTTAGTTCATTTACTTGGCTACACCTATTTATGGCTCCTTCCTAGAAGAAACAATTAAGACTGAAACATGTGCTTCACTAATTGTGACAACCACACGAATGAAATAACAATTGCTAGAACATTTGCTCCCTTGAGATATTTGCTACTTGAGATATTTGCTACTTGCTACTTTGAGAAACTTGCTCTAAGAAACTTGCGTTTGAAACTTGATTGAGAAACTTGTTACTAGATAAACCCATTCCACATCACTTGCTTTCATTAGTTAGTTCCTTTCATATTTAAACTTATTGCTTTGCACAAACGGCCATATAAGAGGGTTATAGGGCTTTAGAGAATAGATAGTTTACCTTCAAATACTTATCGAATTGTGCTACAGTGATTCCTTGCTCTTGGGGATTATCAAGCACTTTTCTGGCGCCGTTGCCGGGGAGCGTTGTGCTAAGCTTTTATTCTTGTTTGCATTGCATACTAACATATAAATCTAAAACATTATTATAAAATGGAAAACAACCAAACAATTATAGACTGTATAATATCTATCTTGAGTTAGGACATGAAGTGTTTGAGGAGAAAATTAAATTTTATTTGCATAACAATCATGTTTGTGGTAGTACTAATTCTTGAACACCTTTATTGCTAATGCTAAGGAAAACCTTAAGCTTGGGGAAGTTTGTTTTGATGAATATGATATTTTTAGTCCCCCAAGTTTGGAAGAGAAAATTTATTTTGATGATACTATGTCTCCCATTTATGATGATTACAATGATGTATATGATATTTTCAGTCCACCTACTATTGAGGATGAAAGTGATTTAATTGAGTTTGATGATCCATTATGCTCATTAGATGATAAGTCTTTATGTGGTGATTCTATTCAAAACTATGTGGTTATGTTTAACTTTAATGCTTGCAACTATTATGAGAGAGGAAGAGATAAGAATCCCCTTTATGTTTCTATGTTATTTAAAATGCAAGCTATTGATTATTATATGCATTGGTTACCTCAAATTTGTTGTTATTTATTCATATATAAAATTCCAATGCATAGGAAGAGAGTTAGACTTAAAAGTAAATTGTTTAATATTCTGTGGTGTGTTCCTTATGCTTTAATTTCCTATTCGGTTTGAGCACACCTTTATATCTTTACAACATGTAAAATATCTTTACCTACTGTTTTGTGACAATTAGTTTAAGATTTTCATTTTATATAAAATTTGGGAAAGTAAATGAGAAGGATGAGTAATGGAGAAGTTGGGGTCGACCTTGAACATGTGTTGTTCATGCCAATGGAACCGTTGCAAAGTCTCTATCATTAAAACTTTTCCCAAAGCTAAAACCAAATAAAAAGAGTGTTTATGTTGTATATATTTGCTTCTCTTTTGCCTTTTTGCTAAATCAAAAACAACAAAAATATTTTCTTCTTCTTTGATTGTTTCTCTTGATTTTCTTGGTTTTGTTTCTTTTTATTTCTTCAGTTTGTTTTGGTTTTTGAGTCAAGGTGCTTGTTTACTACTGTAACATCACCTTTGTATCTTATTTTTCATCTTAATGGCAAGAATAACCTCTTTTGAGAGGTAGGATAAACAATAGTGATTTGCTGTCCAGAAAACAGATTCCTGAGCTTCACTGCGAAAAATGTAAAAATCACAGAAGAGGAATTTTGACCTGATATTTTGACAGCAATATTCAGTTATTATACACATTTCATTAGTTCAAAGTTTTCTGATTTGAGCAACGTAAGTGCCTCTGAAAATTCACTCTTTACGGGCTGTCCAGTTTTTGACAGATTCTGTCTTTATTTTGCATTACTCTCATTACTTGTGTTTTGTGTGGTTCTATTGATCAAAGAGCAATACACAACCATAGTATTAGCTAATGTTAGAATCAACTCATGATATGTCTTTTCTGTACCTATGAGGATTTCATTTATGGAGACACTAACCCCTCTAATCAAGTTTTATGATGAGTTTTGTGTGAAAGAACTTTCAAGTGGAAGAGTTGAGGGTGATGAAAAATATCAAGAGGGACAAACACTCAAGCTTGGGGATGTTACCCCTAGGCTCACCCTACATATATCAAATAAGTACAAGAATTTAAGCTTGGGGATGCCAAGCCACCTCACTCCAACCATCTTGATACCAAGTAAGAAGCCTAGCTATATGGCTATAAAGAAAGCGCTTTACGGGAGGCAACCCGGTTGTTTTTATTTGTGATTTTCTTTGTGTCCTCTTGCTGTAACAAGAGACTTAGTTTTTAGTTTAGTTTCTGGAATTTTAATAAAGTGCCAAGTTTTACCATTTTGGTTTGAAAAAGTTGCTTATAGCATTCGGAGATTTTATTCCAGCACGAATCTGTGCACGGTATGATTTTTAATTCTATTCTGTAACTCCGAATGAGCTGATATTTGAACTGTAGTTGCAACTTTTCATCCTCTGTATGCATGAATTTTTTGATTTTTTCGACAAATTTAAGTAGGGTAGAAAAATACGTTTTGCTGCTGCTGTTTTTCTGGACAGATTCTGTCCCATTTTGTTTGATGCATTTTTGAACTTTTAACTTGAATCTTTTTGATCCAATTGAGTTTATAAGTAGGCATACAACATTATACACTTTCTGGACATTCATATGAATTTTTGTTAAGGATTTATGCAGCAAGAAATTATTTGTCTATCACTACTAATGTCACCCCACAGAAAAGAAATGGGAGAAACGGTGTTTTGAAGTTTTTTCACAGGGATTAGAGGAGATGCACCAAGAGCTATCCAAGGATGGTGAAGACCATAAGCTTGGGGATGTGAAGACAACCCCACTGGACCACACACTCTCGGTTTGCACACGTCTAACTTCTGTTTTTCGATCAATGCACCTTATCGCATAAACTTGGAGCGTCTTTTTTTGCTTTTTATTTTGGTTTGATTTTTATTTTGTGAGACCACCATCATTTATATATGAAAGAGGTACTGGAAATTTGGGTTGAATTAAGTTGGATGCTATTAAAAGATTGGGAAAGGGATGTTTAGTTGATTCAAAAAGATACATATAGTTGCATGATTCATATGCTTTTTAATGAGTGTTAATTGCAAGTGTTTTATCAAGAGCTATCTTTTATTCATGTTTTGATGCTGAATGTTACTTTACTTTGTTTAACATGGATTGGTTAGTTCTATGGACACTCATGCATGCATTTAGACGGTCAACTTTCTCCCTCTTGCTAGCCCAAAAATTCCAACAAGTAAAAACTTGTTTCCAACACCTTCAACCAAAGTTTTTCCAGTGAGTCCACCATATCTACCTATTAGCTTTATGCTATTCCGAGTATGATTATCATGATATTTGTGTTATCTATACTCTGAATGAAAATGCTTATGTTGTTGATTGTCATGGGAAAAGTTGGTTATAGAGCTCTCACGAACTTGATGCACACTTTACTTTTATTGCATTAAATAAACATGACCCATTGTGATTAAAATTATGATGTTGTGGGCTTGACAAATGTCTTGGTTGAGAGTTAGCTCATATGTGCTGTCACATGGCAAGCTTTCAACATGCTCTTCATTTTATTTAGTTGATATCATGTACTTTTGTTTATGGATGCTTATCATGGGTGAAATAAATGTGGAGACAAAGCAAGTTTAAATGAGTTTGTATAAATGGTTAGAGAGACGCCTGGGCCGCTAATCTAAGCCATGCATCATTCATGGTGGAAATTTACTTACATACTATGGTGAACCGTCAGTGATACACCTTATAATAAAAAGCTATCCCAATGGTAAATAAAAAGGGTGTTGAGATTGTTCATTTTGTTTGTTTGTCTTGTCATTTTGATATGGGCTTGTTCCATATCCTGGGACAAGAGGTACCCCAGTTGACGCTCTTAATGATGCTATTATTACTTACAATGATATTTAACTTGAACTTACTTTGTTTCCCAAGTTGAGTAACACCATGGTGTAGGTACTTGTATTCAAGGGGCATGAGACATTCAACCTATACTTTGTCAAGCACACTACTCATATTTGCTTTCACTTTAAACTTTAATCATTCAAGATGCTATGATAGGGGTAATGAGAGCTTGACACCAAGGATTACCACTTGCAATCATTAACTTAAGTAGAAGAGTTTGGAAGTTAGATGAAACTTATTCATGCTTTACCCTACTCATTTATATATCTTTCCAAAGTGTCCACCTTTTATATTCAGATTTTATGAATACTCTATGACCATTATAGGATGTTCTTACTTTTCATTATGCATACATGTGGTCCATAGTACTTTCTTTCATGTTACACTTTGTGAATTATCATTGAACATCGTTGCATTAAATACTTGATATCACTTCATAATCTATCTTGCATATTGCTACTCCTTTGAAGAATGAATCATTTGACTCTATGTAGCAATAGTAATCATCTTTGATATCCATTGATGGTATTAAAATGCAAAGTCCATGTTAGTTTTATCACCTTCATACTCGAGGACGAGTATTGGTTAAGCTTGGGGATGTTGATGCATGTAAAATGCATACATGAACTTTACATTTTATTACTTGATATTCCAACTTATTTGCATCATATATGGGTTATATTTATGTTTATAATGATTTTAGGGGATAATTCACAGTTTCCCATTTATTTGGAATTAACCCTGCAGAACCAGAAAACCCCTTTTTCCATGTTTTTGACTTTCAGGGACCAAACGACGTCCAAATGACCTAATATTTTACGGGGCCCAATATTTGGAAATAAGAAGACGTACGAGCCAAGGATCCGCGAAAAAGGAAGTCCGAGGAAGAAAATAGATGGTCCCACGCGGCCAGATTCCTTGGCCGTGTGGGACCACCTCTTTTATTCCTCGTGGCTCCGATGCCGTCCGTTTTTGTCTCCGTGGCTTCGTCTTGACCTAAAAACGTCTATAAAAATAGTCCCCCAGGAGTTTCGCGAGGAGGCGGCGGAGAAACACAAAACCACGAAACAGAGAGTCAGAAGGCTGCCGCCGGAGAAGATCGGAGGGGGGAAACGCCGCCGGAATCACCTCCGGAGGGCTCCACCCCCCTCCGGCGTGTTCATCATCAACATCTACAGCAAGATCATCTCCATCTCTCCACTGTAAACTCTTGGCAAACATGATATATGATGCAATATACTATTCCCTTGATCTATTGTGTCTCCCCATCTATGTTTGAGAAGTGATTTGTTCATGGCAATAGTGAAATAGTTCGTTGATTGGTTGCATACAAGTTTTGTTATCTTTTATGATTGTCTTTATGTACAATATATGAGTGCACACATATGTTGGGGAATGCATGTAAGGTGATCACCGTAATGTAATGGAGTGAGGGAGACTTGGGAGGACATGTAAACCTGAGACCGAGTCATGAAGTTACTTTATTGGGGGATATATATAGGGGACCTTAGAACTTAAGGCTATGGTGGGACTTTTATGTCTTAATAATTCTTGTGTGCTCATTTACTTGGCCATGAGATCCATCATAAGGGGTTTTAGTTCATTTACTTGGCTACACCTATTTATGGCTCCTTCCTAGAAGAAACAATTAAGACTGAAACATGTGCTTCACTAATTGTGACAACCACACGAATGAAATAACAATTGCTAGAACATTTGCTCCCTTGAGATATTTGCCACTTGAGATATTTGCTACTTGCTACTTTGAGAAACTTGCTCTAAGAAACTTGCGTTTAAACTTGATTGAGAAACTTGTTACTAGATAAACCCATTCCACATCACTTGTTTTCATTAGTTAGTTCCTTTCATATTTAAACTTATTGGTTTGCAGAAACGGCCATATAAGAGGGTTATAGGGATTTAGAGAATAGATAGTTTACTTTCAGCTCCTCGTGGGTTCGACACTCAAATACTTATCGAATCGTGCTACAGTGATTCCTTGCTCTTGGGGATTATCAGATGGCGGCGGAGCTTCGGAACTTTTTGTGGAATATGACTCTGGTATTTAGGGTTTTCGCGTCAGGGAGAATAAATAGGTGAAAGGGCGGAGGCTGAGGGCACCCGAGGGGCCCACACGCACCCTCGGCGCGGCAGGAGGTGGGGCCGTGCCGAGCCCTTGTGTGGCCGCCTCCTGGCGCTCCTCCGTCTCCCTTTGTACTCCGTGTACGTGTCGGTGAAATAGGGACCTCCGTTGATTTTCGTCAAATTCCGAGAATGTTTCCCAATTAGCTTTTCTGAAACGGAAAAACAACAGAAAATAGGAACTGGCACTGTGACATCTTGTTAATAGGTTAGTTCCAGAAAATGTATAAAAATGATATAAAGTGTATATAAAACATGTAGCAATTAGTATAATATCAACATGGAACATCAAAAATTATAGATACGTTTGAGACGTATCAGCATCCCCAAGCTTAGTTCCTACTCGTCCTCGAGTAGGTAAACGATAAAACAAAATAATTTTTGAAGTGACATGCTACCTTCATAATCTTGATCAAATAGTATTGTAAGGCACATGTAAATGAATGAAGTGATCCAAGTCAATGGTCTATAGTTTGCTACCAAATAAATAATGAGTAAACAACTGAATCATACAAGCAAAACTTTTCATGAATAGTACTTTGGAGACATTGCATTCACAGGTTTACATAAGAGTTAACTCAAAAAGCAATAGTTTCTAGTAAAAGGTATTTAACCAACACAAAGGAAAACTAAAGTTTCAACATTTGCTTCAACTTTCTACATATTTATCTCATGGATATTGTCAACACAAAGCAATATAATAAATCCAATATGTAGCATATAACAATTGTTGTACCAAAGTTGACACTAGTGTTTGCTTGTGGAAGATAAAAAGAAGTAGGAAAACTGACTCAACATAAAAGTAAAAGAAAGGCTTGAGGATTAAATCATGTGCTAGAGCTTTTTAGTTTTTGAAATCATATAGAGAGTAAAAATTAAGTTTTGAGAGGTGTGTGTTAATTGGTCAACGAATCAGTAGTGAAAAGTACAATATGACCCCGGCCAAATAGACTTTTAAGAGCGGCTCCCATGAATGACGTTATTTCTACCAGCAAGGCAGATCATCCCTCCTTTTCTCTTTGGTTTACACATGCAGATGTTTCACTGAGTATTCAGTTGACAAAATGTGAAGAGATTAAGCGGTTAAAATTGTAATTAATTGGGACTGGGCACCCCATTGCCAGCTCTTTTTGCAAAATTAATAGATAAGCGGATGTATATGCCGCTAGTCTGAAGGTAAAGTCTGCTTGACAAGTGACATAAAGACATCCACCACGTCCTCATGAGCTTGGTAAACATTGACACAAAAAAGGAGTGGTAACAATTTTGAATAGCTTAAAGGTAGCACATGAAAAATTTACTTGGAGTGGCGAGGAAATTCCACATATAGGTAGTTATGGTGGACACAAATGGCATGAATTTTGGCTCAAAGATTTGGATGCACGAGAAGCATTCCCTCTCAATACAGAGTTTAGGCTAGCAAGGTTATTTAAGCAAACAAGACTATCAATCGGTACACCAAGTTTTATGTGACCAACATATTGCAAAAATTATAAGACTCCACACTGTCTTCCTTGTTAACCAAACCCTTTTACTAGAAAATATCTAGACCTTAGAGATACCACTCATGCAAACCAAATTTCAACAAGCTTTACGGTAGTTCTTCACTAATGGGCTTAACTTACATGATGCAAAAGTTTAATCATGACCTACTTGTTAACTCAAAACAATTGACAAGTATCAAATTATCCAAATTAGTGATCTACAAGAGTATGTAAGTCTTTTCCATTATACCATTTACCACATGCAACATTTTCTGTTCCAACCAAACACCAATCAATTTATTTCAATAACTCTCCAAACAAGTATAAGTGAAGTAAGAAAGTACTTTCTTTAAAAGAACTAATAGCTCTGACAAGAGATACATGAAAACAAGAGCTGAAAGCTAAACAATGCGAAGACTGAATACTCAACAGATATAAGTGAAGAATAGGAGTATTCAAATGAAAAAGCGGAGCATGTCTCTCTCTCAATCAAGAATGCTAGGATCCAATCAAGTTGATCACAAAATAAAAATAACATACTGAAAATAAAAGCACACAGACGCTCCAAGAATAGCCCATATGATATGAAAGAATTAAAATATAGTTTCACTAGAGATGATCTGATAATTTTGACGATGAAGAAGGGATGCATTGGGCATCCCCAAGATTAGACGCTTGAGTCTTCTTGAAATATGCTGGGGAGATCCATGGGAGCCTCCCCAAGCTTGAGTTCTTCACTCTTCTCCATCCTATTATATCACTCTTCCCTCTTGACCCTTGAAAACTTCCGCCACACCAAACTCAAAATAAATCTCATTAGAGGGTTAATGCACAATCAAAAACTCACATGTTCTGTAAAGACGCAATATGACCGTTACTTTAAACATTAGCTACTGCCACTGATGTTATGTGAAGCTCTTCCATCCAAAAAATAATTCCACCCAACACTAGTAAAAGAGAGAATGCAAAATAAAAAACATAATCTGTCTAAAACAGAACAGTCCGCAAAGACGAATTGTTTCGAGCCACTTACGATGCTCAGATTGAAAAAGTTTGAACTAATGAAAGATGCGTACATACATCAGGATTACGCACAAACAATTGCAGATTAAAATCACATTTCTATGAATTTATAATTTTTGTACAGTGAACAGCAAAAATCTGTTTCTGCGCAGCAATCAAAATCTAGCACCATCTTATCATTAGAGACTTTTCTTGGCACAACAATACGAAAAAGTAAAGATACAAAGGAGTTGCTACAGAAGTAGACAAACACCTTGACTCAATAAAAGAAAAATTACATAAAAGTAAAATGGGTTGCCTCCCATAAGCGCTTCTCTTTAATGCATTTTAGCTAGACTTGATAGTTTTAATGATGCTCACATAAAAATAGAAAATGAAGCAAAAGGAGCATCAAGAAGAAAATTCGAAACACATTTAAGTCTAACCCACTTCCTATGCATAGGAATCTTGTATACAAATAAATTCATAAAGAACAAAGTGACAAGCATAGGAAGATAAAACAAGAGCAACTTCAGAACTTTCAGCATGAGAGGTGTTTTAGTAACATGACAATTTATAAAACCATATTTGCCTCTCTCATAATAATTTTCAGTAGCATCATGAACAAACTCAACAATATAACTATCACATAAAGCATGCTTTTCATGATCTACAAACACATAATTTTTATCAAGCTCTAAGATAGTGGGATCAAAAATTTCAAACCCACTTTTAACAATTTTATAACAAGATGATTGATCACTCTCAAAAGATATGGGACTCATAGCTAAGGTCAAGACCTTTTCAACCCCATTTTCATTAGTAGTACAATTAATATTATCAAGCAATATAGGATCCATTCTTCCTCCTTTTGTTCATCACTCTCCTCCTCTTTTTCATCCAATGAGATTTCAGTTTCAGCAATTTCTTCTTCCACATGTTCCTACAAGGCAACGGTTTCTTCTTTTTGAGGATGTCTTTTTTCAAGAAATTCAGTAATATAAGGATTATCATTATAATACTCAAGGCAATATCCAAGCATAGCAAAAGTATCAGATCTATAAGGAGTTTCATCTCGATTTCTAAGCAAAGCTGTAATTTCATAAGCTCCCGTAAATAAAAAATTCTTTAATTTGCTCAAGGTTGTCAAAGTCATAACATCCTCTAGCATAAGAAGCCAAAGTTTCATTATCTTATATTTACTAATTGGAGGCACCATACGAGGCTCCACGTTAATCCTAGAGGTTAGAAAATTTTAGCCATCCGATCTACCCGTAATCTATGTAAAGCCGTTGGATTGAAGCAGTTTCTCCAGCGTGCGCATGCGTGGCTCTCCTCCGACCTATCTTTATGCGCTTGAGTTCGATTCTCAACATCCTCCCGATTAGTCCCTAATTAATGCCTCTCCCTGTTTTCTTTATCGTACAGATGTACGTCTCCACGTCGGTGATGGCCGGCGCCAATATATCACGGACGGCCGGAGGTCTATACGGGGAACCCATCAGCCACAATACTTTCCGTGAGCCCGATGCTAGCCTCCGGGAATCAATCTCGCTGTTTTAAGGTAAGTTTCCAGCAGCAAAACGTTTTCCAATCAGATCCGTCCAAATCTTTGATCCATAAAATTCATGGATGCATTGGTGGACTTGGAGATGCTCTCCGTGCAAACAAATATCAGTGTCCTATGCTGCAGTTTGCACTTGCCTTCCTGTGCAAGTTCCCGGTCCAATTTCTCTCTATACTCAATCCTATTACCTTGCTTCTTTTTAGCTTTGTCATAATCTAATATGGTTGTTTAATATCGGTGCTTATCATGAAATTATCAATCTTCTAATGGTCATGACCTACAGACCTAGCCTGGACAACGCCGCTGTCTCCTGATGGTGCCAAACCATCTGACAAGGAGATGGATGTGCTATGCCCAAGTATGCCATGCACGCATATCTTCGTGCAGGAATCAGATGCAGAGTAGCAAGAGTTTTAATGTGTGGTAGATATTCCATACTCCCAGCTGTCAAATAATGTTTTCAGATTAAATGTCGTATTTTGTTAACTGACATGGCAAGAGAAGTAGATATATCATGAATGTATTTCATATACTAAGTTAGCTTAGTGTACTGTTAAGTACAGGGTTACAGTTCAATTCCTGAATCATATAACATTTTTTGCAAGTGAATGATATAAAAATTTGTAGTTTTTCCGTTTAGTTGTCTTTCCGATATAATTATGCATGTGAAAATATTTCTGCATATAGTGTAGCCTGCACTATTGATGCATATCAAGTTTGGGCAAGGATATCATTTGGCTGCTATACAAGTGAAACACTACCTACTGCCATTTGATCCTGCTCACCGAATAGGTACCAAATATATAGTTGTAAAAAGGCTAGCTATATTTTCTTTTCTGCTAACTCCGCCTATGTCTTCTAGGCATAGCCGGTCCCAAGCCCGGATAAAGGAGGAGGGTTGTGATAGGCTTGGCGAGCCAACGTAAAAACTAGCCAGTCCCATGGATATGAAACCCACGAGAGTAGTACTAGGGTGGGTGACCTCCTGGAAAGTCCTCATGAAAGGTTTCATATCTAAGGGTTGTGATAGGCTTGGCGAGCCAACGTAAAAACTAGCCAGTCCCATGGATATGAAACCCATTTGGGCGAGAGTAGTACCAGTATGGGTGACCTCCTGAGAAGTCCTCGTGACAGGGTTTCATATCTAGCCTACCCCAACTTGTTTGGGACAAAAGGCTTTGTTAAGGTTAAGGATATTTTCTTTTCTGCTATCCAGAATATCCATGCAGGCTGCTGAGCAAGTCTAAATAACGATCATACTATTGACAGAAAACATTTTTGTATGCAAAGGCAAACTATGGTCCATAACATAGTTATCTCATCATAAAAAAAATATCACACTTCAACACATGGTTTTCTTAGCCACATAGCATGTTTCTTAGCCCGTATCTTACATATATATTCCCCAAGAAATAAATAAGTGCGGTTTTTATTGATTTGTTTCACTTTTTCTATGCATTGTCATTTTTTCAAACCCACATGAAAATGAAGGTCAAATTTACGTCAAGCTCGATCTTGACTAGCGTAAAGGATTCACCCATATAAATTAGCATGTTGCGGATGCATATTATTAATACAAAATTTTCTCATGCATCTTTTGTGTGTCTCCAGGTATGCAAAAATACAATGGAATGATAACCGCCAGTCTGAACATGTAAAGATTAAGGTTCAAAAGAACTACAGGTAACCAATGGGGCAATAATCTGTTAATAACCCCACTCGAAATAAATGTTGTGCAACTCAGGTCCAGTGTTAAATATGAAATTCACATGGGTGAACAATGGGAACGGAAAGGTTTCTGACACATCCTTTTGGTAATTTTTTAACTGCAGCTTGCAAGTCCAAAATTATGGGAAAACAAGAACAGACATTGATTGCTCATCCCTTTGAGTGTCTTCCTCAGTTTTACCTGTCAAGATGGTTCCAAGATTTAAAGTTATAAATGGCACTAATGCTTCCTTTACTGAGACCCACTTATCAAATGTATGTCAGAATATCTCGGTTCCTTTTTATGAAGTTCAAGTATCCATATCCACTATCCAGCATCATCACCAACAGTACAAGCACGCATATGCAAGTAAGGACTACTCCATTTCCTTTTTGTTAAATTGTAACATGTCATTGCATACATAACCCAGTCGGATGGTAGACCATGCATAATGGGAGGAAAATCCTTTTGTATTTAAGTTCTCCAATGTTCATTGTAAACTCATCATTTCTAATATGCTAATAATATCTAACACTGATCTCTTTTATACGGACCGTGCATGTGATTGATGTAAGCAAGTGATTCACGGCCAGGTTTGGCTAACTCAATCTCTGGGATTGAGCTACATTAGTTTAAGAAAAATGTGGTCATATTCTTTAAAAAATATTGCATGCGTAGACATAATTTCCTATCAACGAAATGTGAACTTTTGATTGCTATCCAAGACAATAGTACTTAAGTTTATTCAAAATCATCATCCAAACTAGAATAAGCTGAGCTAGCAATATTAAAAAATTTATGTGTAAACTCAACTTTATAGTTTACTAACAGACAAATTTAGGGGTTATCGGATGCAACCCCCTTTGACGTGTAGAAGAACCCATGTGTGTTCTAAAATTTAGTCACAAAAGAGCAGTGGTGTGCACCTAAAGCAATAACACTTGACAATTCTACTCCAACATAGTACCTTTGAGAAAAAAATATGTTTGACATTTCAAATTTGTGTGAAAACAATAATGCAAATATGCATAGAAGTATCCATTGTTCACCAAGTTTGGCTTCTCTCCAACTAACACATTTCACATATTTGAATAATATTTGGCACTGTACTATGCTAAACTATTTTCTACAAGGATTTCATTGAATAGACTCATTTCTTATTTACACGCACAAAATGTTGTTTTTATAATCATGCATGGAAGTAAGTCCAGACATATCATGTATTGTTATTTTGGGCTTAAGCGCTAGAATTAAATCGCATGTTGCCCAACATGTAAAACACGTGCATAATTTTTAAGTGGTATTATAATCGTTACAAGAAAATTAAAGATGACACTATGTATATAGCCCGTGCGAATGCACGGGTTAACGACTAGTCATTATAATCACATTGGAAAGGGAGGTGTTTACACTTCCTATAGCAACGAGATTCATTAAAGCACCAGGATTCATCATATGTAGAACACAAGTCTTTAGCAAAATTATTCAGTTTAATTACTTGTAGTGATAGATGCTTCCCTTTTTCAGACCAGTGGTGTTCATTTAATTTATCTAGTTTATCCTTAGTGAGCCATCCTGACAAATAAGATCTAGTTTCCCAAAAAATAGGTATGGCAACAGTTTTTTTAGATTTTTGGTTTTTAAATTTTTATGGATTTTTCGGTATATAAGAAAAACAAAACTAAACAAAAATAAACTAGACAAAAGTAAACTAGGATAAAATAAACTAAACAAAAGTAGACTAAGAAAAATAATACTAGACAAAAGTAAACTAGACAAAACAAAATAAAATAAAAACAGAGAGAGGTAGAGTGTACTCCTCAGGTGAACTTATGAGTAGAGCTATGCTCCCCGGCAACGGCGCCAGAAAATAGTCTTGATGACCCACAAGTATAGGGGATCGCAACAGTCTTCGAGAGAAGTAAAACCCAAATTTATTGATTCGATACAAGGGGAGACAAAGAATACTTATAAGCCTTAACAGCGGAGTTGTCAATTCAGCTGCACCTGGAAAAGCACTAGTAACAGAGGTGATGTGAAAGCAGCAGTAATATGAGAGCAATAGTAACAGTATCACAGAAGCAATGGCACCAGAAAATAGTTGATGCTATTTCTAATGGCGTACTTGACGGGAAAGCAATGATGATTACAGATGTACCGGGGTTCCTAGCTATCTACGCTAGTGGTAACTCTCCAAGAATAAGTGTTGGGTGAACAAATTACAGTTGGGCAATTGACATAATTGAAAAAGCATTAAGACAGAACATCCAGTTTATTAATCATGCAGGCATGTTTTCCATATATAGTCATACGTGCTCGCAATGAGAAACTTGCATAACATCTTTTGTCCTACTAGCCCGTTTGCAGTGGGGGCTCAAGGGAAACTACTGGTAATTAAGGTACTCCTTTTAATAGAGCACCGGAGCAAAGCATTAACACTTGGTGAAAACATGTGATCCTCATATCAAAACCATCCCCTCCGGTTGTCCCAGTTGCTGTCACTCCGGGGCATCGGGTTCCGGACAAAGACATGTGCATACAACTTGTAGATACAATCTAAGCAACAATTATAGAGCTTAAATCTAAGATCATGCCACTCGTGCACTAGTGACAAGCATTAAACACAACAAGATTGCAGCAACAATAACTCACAAACTTTAATGAATAGACTGATCATAATGTAACAATTCATCGGATCCCAACAAACACAACACCGATTACATCATATGGATCTCAATCATGTAAGGCAGCTCATGAGATCATTGTATTGAAGTACATGGGAGAGAGAGTACCAACTAGCTACTGCTAGAACCCGTAGTCCATGGGGGAACTACTCACAGAGCATGATGGAGGCGGTGGCGTCGATGGAGAAGGCTCCGGGGGTCAATCCCTGTCCCGGCCGGGTGCCGGAACAGGAACTTCTAACCCCCGAAACTTGTTTTCGATGGCGGCGGAGCTTCGGAACTTTTTGTGGAATATGACTCTGGTATTTAGGGTTTTCGCGTCGGGGGGAATAAATAGGCGAAAGGGCGGCGGCTGAGGGCACCCGAGGGGCCCACATGCACCCTCGGCGCGGCCTGCCGCGCCGAGCCCTTGCATGGCCGCCTCCTGGCGCTCCTCCGTCTCCCCTTTGTACTCCGTGTACGTGTCGGTGAAATAGGGACCTCCGTTGATTTTTGTCCAATTCTGAGAATATTTCCCGACTAGCTTTTCTGAAACGGAAAAACAGCAAAAAATAGGAACTAGCACTGTGGCATCTTGTTAATAGGTTAGTTCCAGAAAATGTATAAAAATGCTATGAAGTTTATATAAAACATGTAGCAATTAGTATAATATCAACATAGAACATAAAAAATTATAGATACGTTTGAGATGTATCAACGGGTTGTGCATTAATCGGATGGTGCGTTAAGACGGAACCTGGAGTCGGCGGGGTCGAGTTGTGCATTAAGACGGAAACATGAGTCGGCGGGGTCGGGTTGTGCATTAAGCCGGGATCCTGGAGTCGGCGGGATGCAACAAAAACGCATCACAGATACTGGCAACTCTCGAATCGTCTGCCCACCCTCATTATCAGCTCGGAGGAATGTGATTTTTGCTTCCGTTATTTTTATGAATGCGAATTCTTTGTTTTATAGGTGTGTGGGAAGACTTTTTTCCCTAAAACGATCTGTACCGGCTTAATCGGTCGGGTTTAATTAACTGACATCCTTTTCTTCCGTGCAAGTTCCTTCCTTCGTATGTGCTATGTGCATGTCGGCTTGGCAAATCTTTTTAGTGCGTGTTAAGACGTGTGTCCCTTTGTTTCGTAGGTGTGTTGGAAGACTTCTTCCCTACAACCGACGTGGCGGCTATTTCCCATCGTTATGATGCCTGTTTGAGATGACAGGATCAAAAGGAGGAGAATAGCGCAAAACAATGCACTCGATGAAAGGAACTCACGACAAAGTGTTAGAACTATAACATCGAACGCTTGTCACAGCGACTCCAGGGAGCCGACAGGCTTAGACAACGCATGAAGATAGAAATTCCTATATCGGTCGAGCAGAATGCTTCCGGACGAAAAATCAGATGGCTGGTGAGCTGGTGACCTGCGAATAAACAGAGTAAGCATCAAAACAAAACATTAACAGAGAACCTATAAAACTCAGAAAATGTTTGTTCTGCTCGACTCTCGGGAGTCGGCTGAATGACCTTCTCCGTCTCACCGAACAGAAAATATTTGTTCTAGCCGATTCCCGGGAGTCGCCAGGAATGACTTCTCAGTTTGCCACCACGGAAGGTTGTGCACGCCGACTCCAGCAACCGAACAGACGAACACGTTTTAAACACTTCTCCCTTGTCTCTCTCCACGCAGCCACTACCTCGACAAATGCCCTTGATTGCTTCTCGGAACACGTTTTATGCTATCCATTTTCTCGGTTTAAGGCTGTAGTGGATGCTTGTGACTTATTGCTTCTCCACCCCTCCGTATCATCCGCTCTCAGCGGCTCCCTACCAATGTACGTAGGTCGTTCCTTCTTGGGAAGCTTCGGACGAACGTTCATTGTTGGGAAGCCGGCCGTATGAATGTTATTTTCTTTTCGGACGAACGTTCCTTAGCCAGACGAACGTTCATTGTTTATAACTCAAGTCCATCGTGACCACATAATTGATTTGGTTTAACTGCAAAACGGTCGTTGGATCTTCTAACTGTACCAAGCGTAAGAAGGGAGACCATGAGTGGTGCACCTCGATTTAGTTCGTACTTCTAAGTGGTTTTTGGTTTGATGATTGATCCTTTTGTTTACTTAAGTTATAGTGAATTGTATTGTACTTTCAGTGTTCATGTTTTGCATGCACTCTGTGGATCATGTGTTTCAAATTAAATAGACGTTCCTCCAAGGCTTTTGAAGGCTGCCAAAATTTCAATGTTCCACTATAGGCATGGAGCAACAAGATTCGAGAAAAAGAGTGACATCGGATGTACGCGGCAGCTATGTGAAGTCGAAGCATCTCTCGTTCGTACCTCGTGATTGTATGCCGGCTTAAATATAAGGTTTTAGGGTGAGGTTGTTATATAGTAGACGTGTTTGCCGGGTTTATGTATATACTTTTTTTTTGGTATTAATGGTGTTAGCGCGAGGATGGCGAAGCCGGAGAATATGTAATGGCCGATCCTGTCGACTCGAGAGGGCCAGCGTAACTCGACTCGTATCAAACGGGTGTAGTGAGTCTGGAAACAATTTATCCGTGTGCCTTTAGGTGTGTAGGAAACGTGTATACGTGTGATCTACCCACGTTTTATCTAGCAGCGTTAGTACGCGCCATCTGGGAAGATCAAGGAGTCATGATGCTCATGTTTCCTTCTCGAGGCATGCGGCGCGTAAGTCTGTATAATCCCGTCAATCAGATCAGTCGGTCCTGCAGGCACGCGAATGAGACATAGGCGGAAGATGCATTTGACTAGTGATGTGTCCTTATAACACTGTTGGAGTTGGCACGTTGGCCGGTTGACACGTGGTGTGAACGTCTCGGTTGAAATGATGGAATGTGACAATTAAATTAATCGGACTGTGTTCGGTAAGCAAAACGTCATCGTGTTACTGTTGATAGACCCTTGCGTGTCACCTGCTAACATGCACCATGGATATTTCTGTATAAATAAATGTGGGCTTGATGTGTAACTAGCTGGTTTCATGGTCGCACTGTTGGTCAGACCGCGTGCCTTCAGCGGATAACACCATGAGATGGAGAACACCCGGCGCTTTCTAGGGTTTTGATTTTTATCGTCGTTCGATTTGATTCTCTCTCTACCCTGCCGTGCCGTCTTGCCATGCCGACTTCCAATTGACGGCGCCTGGGGAAGGTGCGGTAATTAATATCGACAAGAAGAGTTAGGTGAGGAGAGCTCTTGGGGAGTTAATTTATCAATTTGCACGCGCGTCTGTTCGTGTGGTGGTGGGTTATTTCCACGTCTTCCCCGTTCGCTTCTTCACCGCCCCGAAACCAGTCTTCTTCCAAACCACTTGCCGCCACCGATCATGTCATCTCCACCGATTTCTTCTTCAGGTGCAGAGAAGACGAGGCTCGCGAAAGGATCTGGATATTTGTTTCGCACTTTCTTTTGTGCTGTTTATCTCAACATTCTTTATTAACATATTCCACTTTATTCTACAGAGTCGGCGGTTACGATGTTCCTGCCATTGGATCCGCTTCGGCGGCTGAGCTTTCAGCCATTGCTTATCTTAGGGCTCAGATCTATGCTAAGAATACGGAGATGGTCAAAGCCCTCAAAAATACTATCGCGAGTGTCGACCGGGCGAAAGCTTCTTACATCCGTTTGGCGGCGGAGGAGCAGAAGGCGTTCAAGATGATGGGAGAATTGGATGCGGAGCTGACGCACAACGTCGAGTTGACGAAGATGGTCGAGTTTCTATGAGAAAGGATTTACGTGCAAGACCAGACAGCTGATGTCATTGGTAAGGAGATCAAAGTATTGGTCAAGGAATCAAGGAAGCCCCGTCCAACGGTTTAAGTTTAATTTGGCGTTCCCTTCTGATTTCTCCTGCGGTTTATGTTTTTATCCCTGTTTAATTAAGACTATGTGTGCACTCCACTGGACTAGATTAGTTTGTTCTGTCACTAAAATTACATGCATGTGTGGATGTGTGTATGCACAACAGATTTGGCTTACGTGTCAAAGCAACACATGTGCCAACGTAAGCGCTGTGGAACGTGTGGCGTGTGTAGTGTGTATATAGGTGTGAGTGGGTGCCGGCAGTTCACACGGAGTTGGGTTAATTGCTCGTCTTCTTCCACTGGTATCACGTCTCCATCTTTCGCTATTTTAGTTCTCTTCTCCCTTCGCTCCACCCTATCCTCGTGAAATCATTACTTTGCTCTTCGCCACCGAGCATGTCGTCCGCGGAAGGATCTGCTGCCGCAAAGAAGATGAAGGTCGCTGAAGGATCTGATTCAGTGAGCAGGTAATTATCTTAAATCTGTTTTGATGCGTCTTTCCCCTTCCTTTGCTCCGATTCCACTTTTGGTCTTCCTTTGTGGATCTTTTTAGATCTTTTGGTTTTTTTTAACATTGATTTATGCATCTCTATACATAACATCCTACAGGGCCGATGAATCCACTTTGTCCGAGAGGAAACCCGTTGGGACGGTGATGATTGAATCACTCGGTGCGCAGTTGGCAGACCTGGAGAAGCTAGCGAACGTGTGAGCAGCGTACCAAGAATTTGTGTAAGGCGAAAGTGGTCGAGAGCGAATGGTTGGAGTATGTAAAGAAGGCGTCGCAGCGAGGTGAATTCGATTCTGGTGCGCAACATGGACTTGCCGATGACCATCGGCCTACTTAAACAAAAGATCGAGCAGCAAGACCAAGATCGTGTTCTTCTCCACAAGGAACTTGAACTGGCGAAGCAAGGGAATTTCCTTCCGTCCCGTCTTCCAGGGCCATCGTCTTGAGTATTGTTGGGCTTCCTTTCCTTTGTATGTATGGTCTCTTTACCTAGCCGAAATCATTTTGGGTTATCCAGAATTTCGTGTCTGTGTTTGTATCAGACTCATGCTTCGTTTGATATCGATCTTACTTGAGCAATATGTGTGTATTCGTTCCCCTTATACCGTCCGCTAGAAGCGAGGTTATAATTAGGTCTCATGGTTACTTCTTTTCTATGAAAATTAAACATGCCCGGCGTAACCCTATACGTTTTGTTTTTCTTTACAATTGTATTGACGTGGTCATGAGACTTACTATGTGGAATATCAGTTTCTTTAGTTTACATAGATTGTTAGTCATGTTTATATTTAGGTTTCTTTCATTCTATATGAGAGATCTGTGTCTCCGAGTATTTGAGCCAACACTTACTACACATGGACTTTATAATTTTTAACCGTTGATTATCTCCATTGTGTATGGCGTGTCGTCAAAACAGGGCTCGGGGGGTCGTGCGCCAAGGCGCACCCCTATATCTAGTGTATACAGACATACAAAGACAATGAATATACGACAAGTGCGGCAATTTCCTTTTATCTATGAAGAAGACCCTCAAAAATGCAAAAAGTACAATTAGGCCCTTCGCCTTCTTCACATATTCCTTATGGAGAATGACCATCGACAAAGAGCACAACCCTTGGAAGTGAAGAAGCCCCTAGCCATCAGGCTTTGTGAGAGGTTGCGTGGAATACACGTCGGTAGGGAACCCCAAGTGTAAGGTATGATGTAGTGCAGCAGCGGTTTTCTCTTGATATCAAAACCAAGGTTATCGAACCAGTAGGAGTTGGAAGAGTTTCAACATGGTGTCAACCGACCCTGGCGCTTAGAGGGTTGACGTGGACCTGCACACAACACAATCAAAATATTTTGCCTCAACGAACTAGGAAGGTTGTCAATCTCCCTGACTTGCTGAATACAAAGGATTAAACGTATGATATGGACAATAAATGTAAATGCAAAAATGAACAGCGAGCAAATGATGATGAAAGTGGTGGAAACGGTGTTTTTATCAATGTAAAAGAATGGACCGGGATCCACTATTCACTAGTGGTATCTCTCCATAAAATAGATAAACAAACATGCTGGGTAAAAAAAATTACAGCTGGGCAATTGACAAATTGCAAGGGCATGACAATACTATTATGACAAGATAAAGTTCAATGTAGTATTTAATTGGGCATTACAACAAAATACATAGACCGCTTGCTAGTTACATTTATGACTAATAATCCACCCTCGAGATAGCTATCCGTGTCTCCCGAAAGTATTAAGTTGCAAGCAACAGATTATCGCAATAAGCAAAGTGTGTAATGTAAGCAGCAAATGTAACACGTAGAAATAAACACCGCAGTTTTCTCCCTAGTAGCAACAACACATCCAACGTCTTAGTCGTTTCTGTCAACTCGAGCCCAACTATCAGAGAATGAACCCACTATCTAGTATAAGTACCCTCTCTTGGAGACACTAGCAACTACTTGGCCAAAGCAACCACTAGCATCGGGGAGCATGCAAGATCATAAATAAAACATATATATAGCTAGATGAACAAACTTGATCATAACTTCACAATTCATCGGATCCCAACAAACACAACATGTAGCATTACATAAAGATGATCTTGATCATGTTAGGCAGCTCACAAGATATGATAGCACAAGGAGGAGAGACTACCATCTATCTACTGCTATGGACCTGTACTACAATGGAGAACTACTCACGCATCAGTCCGGAGGCAATGTAGACCCCTCCGGTGATGATATCCCGCTCCGGCAGAGTGCTAGGAAGAGTTTCAGAACCCTCCCAACTAGGGTTGGTGACGACGACGGCCTCGGATGTTTTCGTGGAAAAGTGTTCGGGTGTTTAGGGTTTTCGGGACGATAATAGGCGAAGAGGAGACGTGAGGAGGCACCCGAGGCGGTGGGACGCCCCCCGGCGCGGCCCCACCTTCTGTCGCGCCAAGGTGGCATCTGGGCCCCCTGGGTCGCCACCTCGGCTGCCTTTGTACTCCGTCTTCGTATCTTCGTAAAACTGATCTCCGTGAAATTTCGTCGAATTTGAGAATATTTCCTGACTAGCTTTTCTGAAACAAAAAGACAGCAGAAAACATGAACTGACACTGTGGCATCTTGTTAATGGGTTAGTCCCAAAAATGCATAAAAATGATATAAACTGTATATAAAACATGTAGCATTTGGTATAAAACAAGCATGAAACATAAAAAATTATAGATACGTTTGAGACGTATCAAAAGAGACCTCCCGCATAGAGGATTTCTCCGTGTTTACTCTGACCCAGATCAGGGAACCCGTTTCCTTGGCATCCACCCCTCACTCCTACATGACCAACACGGCAGCACCACCGCTCTCCATTGATGCACCAGACAACTGCCGCTGCAAAAATAATCCTCAAATGCTGCCATAGACATCAGATCGAACGTTGTCGGGGCGAGGTGAAGGCGGAACGAACCATACTCTGAACATGAACCCTAGACCTACTAGGACAACTATCTAAATGCAAGATGATAGCCGGAGCTTCCCCACACCTCACGACCTGAACAGTAGGCGGAGGGGAGCGGTGGAATCATTTTGAGAAAATGAGATCCGGAGATTGCCTATGCCATCTAGCCAAGAACATGATATATTTGGCCAATTACTTTGTACCAGAATTTAAACTATGGGATGCATTCATTTCCTTATAGAAGAAACAGTTTCATTTAACTACTCACTCAAGTTGACTAATTTTGACCGAGGGACTTCAAAGGCTAAATCCTTCGAATCTTTTAGTCGTCGCTAAACTCTTTTCATTGTCTCATTTTGAATGAATTGACTTCAATTGTTGTACCAGAATTTAAACTATGGGATGCATTCATTTCTTTGTAGAAAAAAGTTTCATTTAAACTACTGACTCAAGTTGACTAATTTTGATAGAGGGACTTCAAAGGCTAAATCCTTCGATTCTTTTAGTCGTCTCTAAACTCTTTTCATTGTCTCATTTTGAATGAATTGACTTTTATTCATTTTTCTTGTACAATTTTTTTAGACAATTTAAAATTGTATCTACCTATTCTGAAATCCTTTTAAAAAGGCATGCAAATGAGAGGAAGTGGCATATCGATCTATTGCGTATTGGAAAACTACAAAAAGGCAATGCTAACACAGCCGGATTGGGTTTGATGTTAGGCCTGCTTGGGCCATAAGTCTGTTGTTGCTTTCTGTGTACATAAGCAAACTGACCTTATCCTCGAAAAAAAAAGCAAACTGACCTTGAATACAAATCCACTTTATCACGAGAGCCACATAATGGATGACCATATGTTTCGTTTTGTGGGGATTTCTTTTATTCCTCTTTTTACTCCGTAATTCGCTTTTTGTATATACTAGACTTTATTAACATCTGATGTGCTGGATTTTGTTGCATGCATTTTATGTCTCGACCACCTCTTAAGATTACAATATTGCAATGACCGGATGTAATTAAGATCATCTTGACATTAATATATTGCTTTTTTATCGGGAAAAAAATATCTAGTGATATCAGCCCCTAGATGATACCATCACCATGCATAATGCCAACTTCACCAAGTAGTGCAAATATTAATGAGAAAATCTCGAAAATTTGCCAGCTTCACCAAGGTATGATGAACTACCTTGATCAGTTTTGGATCAAAACCAAGACATATGCATGCGAATAGTGCCTCTTCTTGTTCACTTTATTTTGGAGGTCCTATTCAGATTTTTTTTTCTGGTTCTCATAGTGTCCTACTACATCACTACATGTGCTCCATGTTCTTTTAGGCGCGAATCATGAATCCACATCACTACATGTTCTCCATGTTCTCAAACCAAGCAAAATGAAGTCCTCATGCCGAAAAAATAGCAGGCAAATTAACTCGCCTTTCATATAACAGAAACAAACCTAACTGCACATACGGAATGGTCTATCAGAATTCAGATCGAGAGTTTTTTTTTTGACTTTTTCTTCTAATCTAGATAACACCTTTTCGTACGCCTATCGGCCGCGCCGGGGCTACGCTAGCTATCCGGCCGCTACGCACGTTCGTTTACACATGCAACTTGTCGGTCCTCCTATCACTGAATTGGACGCACACGACTCGCGCGCGCCGCGACACTGCCCCGAGACACACATGGCCGGCCAGTTCGCCGACGGCCCGTCCGTCGCCGCGGTCCGGTACGCATGGCCGGCGACAGGTAACCAGCCGCGCGCGGGCATCCTCGGATATTGTGTGGGATATGCCTTGGCTCCGTGCGCGCTTGCCGACACTTCTCCCGCGCGCGAGTCCTTCTCTCTCGATCCCACCCCGGAGGACGCGCTCGACCCGCGGCTGACACAGCGGAGCCAACTAACTGGAGATCGACACATTGACCCTTCGGCCCGGCACGTCCACTTCGCAAGTTGCTCTGGGCGATCGAACCGGCAGGGCATCGTCGAGCTTATCTGCTCATTTTCCTTCTTTGAGCTTCATGCATGCTCGCAACTTGCGAGATCTTTGCCTTTGGCAAGTTGTTGCGAAATTACTTCATCAATATCACTGATGCTAACCTAGCTCTGGGCATCGTCGAGCTTATCTGCTCATTTTCCTTCTTTGAGCCTTTTGGTCCAGAAATATTATTGTGGGCAGAAGAATAGGCCGCTCAGATTGTTGATGTGAAAAACAAAGGTCCGTTGGATGCGTTTCCCGCCAAACAGTTCGCTTGCACAAGTGTCACCTCTAAGAAGAACCACTTGTACCTGTCATTTTCAGTATCGATTTATATGCCAATACGGATTATCTTGGCACGAATAATGGACTTGATGAAATTCCTGATTTGTTTTGATGAAACTTAAACGATGCAAGATTTCACGTCTGATGCCTTGAAAGGCAAAGTCCTCTAGAGTAAACTGCACAAACACACTATATGTATTGGGGTCGGAGCAACAATTTTTTCTCCTTAAGGTTTGGTAGCAAAACACCAACTATTGACTCTAATTGAATCAACACAAATTAATACCTATTTTTTGACAAAATATTAAAAAAATCAGTGATGAACATATACAAGTTTTCTACATACGCGCCAAGTTTCGTGCTGAAATAACATTCGTAGTGCTATGTGCAAAAAAAGAACAGTGGTGCCACTGATTTTATTTTATTTACAGAGTCCTCTAGAGTAAACTGCACAAACACACTATATGTATTGGGGTCGGAGCAACAATTTTTTCTCCTTAAGGTTTTGTAGCAAAAACACCAACTATTGACTCTAATTGAATCAACACAAATTAATACCTATTTTTGACAAAATATTAAAAAAAATCAGTGATAAACATATACAAGTTTTCTACATACGCGCCAAGTTTCGTGATGAAATGACATTCGTAGTGCTATGTGCAAAAAAGAACAGGGGTGCCACTGATTTTATTTTATTTACAGAGCACTACGAATGTCGTTTTAGCATGAAACTTGCCACGCATGTAGAAAACTTGTATATTTTACTCACATATTTTTTCAGAATTTTTGAAATGTTTTTCTAATTTATTTGATTTTTTTATTCAGCCAGAAGCAGGTGAGCTCGGGAGCAAAATTGAATTTCTGCATATTTCTTCCAGTTTACTAAGCATATTATGGTTCATTCCCAGAATTGTTTTGGTTGTTCTAGTACTTGTCTTTTGGGCATATTTTGGGGCCCACATGTCATATTTGACATCAACGTCCTAATCTATATAGTTTTGCGGTATGTGTTACAAATAAGCACAATAATTGGAAATTTATGTTGCAAAAGGCTGGGTTTTTTTAACCCAGGCGCCAATACGTGTGTGTTTGTGCAATTTGCACTTAAAAAAATTGGTTAAAGCCCGTTGAGGGCCAATTAATTTTTCGGATGTGTGCTGAAATCCCCGTAATTTTGACCATGGTTTTGAATTTTGTTCTAACTAAAATTTCAGCTCCTACCGAAATATCCAATAATTTAAATTTTCAGATTTTATTTTTGAAATTTTCTCTGTCAAATTTCATCACTTACAAAAACAATTGAATTGAATTTGGCCTGAATATAGTCCGGTTTTTTTTAGAAAACTGTATTTATTTTAATCCCTGATGTTGACATATTTTTGTAAGTACCAAAAATAGACCCAGCTGGGCCCACCGATGCTGAGATTCGAGCACTTTAGGGAGTAAACCGCATCCCATCATTAATTGTGGCTAACCAAATAATCAGACATGTAATGCCAACAAAACCCTTTATCCATGTAGGGCTTCAAACAATTATTACAGTGAATTATCTAACTTTAGGAAGGCGTAGGCAGCAAATTAAATATGATATGTCTGCCTAACTGCATGCCCGTATGAGACACCCACTGCCTAAAGGATTTTCAAAATATCCAAAAAGTTTAGGCATAAGTAATATTCATATCTAACATGTCACAAAATTTCAAATCGATATTCATAACACAAATCAAGAAAGAAAATAGACAATTCTGACAATGAATAGTGCAAAATTTAAGTTGGGTTTTGAATTTGGCCCATTTCGCTATTGATAACAAATTTGTCATTTTCTCTATTGATATTGTGTTTCAAATTTGGACTTAAATTTTCACGACAATGATATTATGTTGTGGTTATGTCTAAACTTTTTTTCAGTTTTTTGAGAAGTCTTTTAGTTTGTCAATCGAAGGTGGATGCTTCTCGCCCCTCTGGCTAGCTTGTTCTCTGCTATAAATACTCCACATTGCTGTGCTCTTAGTGCAAACCAGTGAGCTTTACGCTTGTGAGCTTTGAGCATTTGACAAGTTTGTTTGTCTCCCGTAATTCCGGACTCGATCAAGATGGCTGACGAGTATGGCCGCAGCGGCTACGGCGCCAGGTCCGGCGAGGACTTCGACAACAAGACTAGCAACGATGGCACGGACGACTACGACCGCAGCGGCGGGTACAAGAAATCTGGGGGCGACGACGAGTACAAGAAGTCCGCCGGCGACGAGGAGTACAGCGGCGGCGGCTACAAGAAGTCTGGTGGCGACGACGAGTACAGCGGCGCGGGCTACAACAAGTCCGCCGGCGACGACGAGTTCAGCGGCGCCGGGTACAAGAAGACCGGCGGCAACGACGAGTACAGCGGCTCCGGGTACAAGAAGGCCGGTGGCGACGACGAGTACAGCGGCGGCGGGTACAAGAAGTCAGGCGGGGGCGACGAGTACAGCGGCGGCGGGTACAAGAAGTCAGGCGGGGGCGACGAGTACAGCGGCGGCGGGTACAAGAAGTCCTCCGGCGACGACGAGTACGCCGGCGCTGGGTACAAGAAATCCGGTGGCGACGACGAGTACAGCGGCGGCGGGTACAAGAAGTCAGCTGGCGACGACGAGTACAGCGGCGGCGGGTACAAGAAGTCCGGCGGTGACGACGAGTACAGCGGTGCCGGTACAAGAAGTCTGGTGGCGACGACGAGTACAGCGGTGATGGGTACAAGAAGTCGGGCGGCGACGACGTCTACAGCGGCGCCGGCTACAACAAGTCTGCTGGCGACGACGAGTACAGCGGCGCCGGGTACAAGAAATCCGGTGGCGACGATGGCTACAACAAGTCCAGCAACGAAGACGCCGAGGAGGAGGACGAGTCCGGCCGCGGCGAGGGGAAGAAGAAGCACCACTTCTTCGGCTAGTTGGCTGGCTGCTGATCGATATCAGCGGGTTCAGCACGGGTACGCGTAACGCGCCAGCGTGTGTCGAATAAGAGCCGGGGTTTTGTGCGTATGGCTCGATATATTACATGTGAAAATGTTTGTTTGGTATGTGTGCGTGTGTTGCTTGCTGCTCCGTGCATGTTGTGTGGATTCTGGACCTGTGGGTGCGGCATGTGGGGGTTTTTTTTTTTTTTTTGAATTGGATCATCCTCAGCGAGCATACATCAGAGAATTACAAGAAGAAGAACAACACGCACGCTGAAGAACAGAGAGGACTGTGTATCGGCATACATGTATTATTGTATACGTACGTACGTTGTTTTCTCCTACCTGCATATTGACGTCAATAATACTCAATACGTGTTCTTTCTTAAGTCCTTCTACGAGCGCTACACGTATATACGCATGACATATGAGCTGCAGTACTCCCTTTGCATTACTGACCACTCGAACCATGACTATAAGTTCCCCAACTGAACAAATCAGGTATAGCATTATTGTCAAATATGTATTGCAATTTGCAATATGTCTTAATATAATAGTCTCTTCTAAGTTGAAATGAAACTGACACATTAAAATACACTGTAAATTACGATTAAGTTTACTCCAACGAACATTATTAAACAATGGCCAAATGTTAATATTATCAGCGTTCGGGTAGCTTCGGATCTTAAAATCAATTTTCGTAAGAGTGATTTATTCTGTTTCGGGGAAACCTAGCTATGATCAATATGCCGAATCCTTCTGATGTGTACAGGGCTAGTTTTTTTATAAAGTATATGGGTATTCCGATCCACTATCAAAAACTAACAAATATAGAATGGAAACACATCGAGGAGCGCCTTGAGAAGACGTTAATTAACTTGAAAGGAAAGTATTATTTGTTGGTGAGTACTAAGCAACATGGAACTCTTTATGATATCATTATTTCAGTTTTCGAAAGGAGTCCTTCAAGAATAGTTGGATTACTTTCAATGAAGATTCTTTTGGCAAAGCGATACTAAAAACTGATGATTGGCCGGGAATGTCGTTTGTCATCCAAGATATGGTGGTCTTGATATCAAAATCCTTTAGATAAATAACTCATCCCTCCTTAATAAATGACTTTTAAACGGGGTTTAGCAAAACCTTCCGAGAAGAAACTATTGAAGGAGATATGCCCTAGAGGCAATTAATAAAGATATTTTCTTTGTCATATCTCAATTGTTCATAATACGTTTTTATACCATGCTATAGCTGTATTAAGCGGAAACATTAATGCACGTGTGGTATGTGAACAACCAGGTCCCTAGTAGCCTCTATTTAGCTAGTCCATTGTGCGATTGCTGATCGAGGTTTCCCTATCATGTAACATTTATGTCAGATGACAATGGAGTCAATCATTAGGTGAATGATGTGATGGACGCACCCAATATATATAGGACGTAGTACTTACGCCTTCGACCGTGAGATCAAATTTAATTGCTATTTTTGGAAGATACTTTGATTGCATCTAACGTCATTCTTTACATAGGATGACAATAAAGGTGTCCCTCTCGGGTATCGGAAGGAGGTATGTTGAGGCGAGTGATCAAGAGTGGGATTTGCCAATCCGAATAGCAGGATAGATACTCTGGGCCCACTCGATGAGATTACATCAATAAGCTTGCAAGCATGTGACTAGGTCACGAGGATATAATATCACAGACGAGTAAATAATAGTATTGTCGGCAATGAGATCGAGCTAGGTATCGCAATGCCTGAGATCGAGTCTTGGACAAACTAAGTATCGCCTGGCAAAATGTTTGAGACTTGACGTCTAAGGTTCAAACGACAAAGTTATCCATGGACGCACAGGGGCTATCATGGTTATCCACGACCCCGCTGTTAGTCATTGATCGTAGAATGAGTCATGATCATCTCTGGAGTGATCCCGAACCGCTAGGGTGTCACACTTAAAGGTAGGTGACGTTTATTTAGATTGGACGCAGAAGAGAAAATAGATAGAAGAACACCGGAAGTGTTCCGGGACATATCCGATGGAGTTCGGAGGGCGACGAAATAGTTTTCAGAGCTCGAATAAATTAAATAAGATGTATTAATATTCATTAATATAATTAATGATTAAATATATTTTTATTTTTATTTAATTTGAATTTATTGGCAGCCCAACCTTAAATGGGCCTCTCCCATGTAGATATTGGGTTACGTAGCAGAATTTAAAAATTTCAACCTACGTAACATCCAGAAACAACTATGAAGATACAAGTGAGGTTAGTACTGTTCGTTACCAACAACGAGACGCGGAAGAGTTGTAGGTGACGATGTCGATGAAGCCTGATGAAGATTCTCACGGCCAAGCCTGGCGGTGAGAATGTCGTCGATCCCTCGTACAACCTTCTTGATCCAACAGAGCGAGGGCCAAACGCGTCTACGACGTATCGCCCCTCTGAGAGCTCGCACACGTACGTCCGTCAAAGTCCAGCAGTGCTTCGCCGTGCCAGAGTTAAGAGCTACTGGTGTACATATGGTGGAGAGAACCCCAACACATGGGAGAGAGGGAGAGAGATTAGATCTAGAATTAGAGAGCTCTCGGGGAGAGATCTCTAAGCTTGTGTGTCTCCAAAGGAGGGGGGGGTGGTGTTTATATAGTGGATCCAAGGGGTAGAGGGACTTGGGTAAGGGAAAGCTTTCCCCTAGTCCTACTCGGTTTGGGCAAGGGGAAAGTCCCCAATGCCCAATTCGGTTTGGGAGGGAGGAGTTGGAGTGGAACTCCAACTCCCCTCCCTCACCGCCTCAACTACTGCCGCCGCCCTGGGTGGGGCTCGCCCGGCCGCACCGACCTAAGGCGGGTGGGGCCCACCCTAGGCCGGCCGCCTCCCTGGCTCCCGCCGCCGCCTCTCCCCCATGGGCCCGAAGGCCCATTAGGGTTTCGGCTTGGGGGGGAAGCCTCCCCCTTGGCGCCTTGGCCCGCCACCACCTAGTGGTGGTGCGGCTGCCATGTGGGCCCCTAGGGCCTATGTGGCAGCCACCTTTTATTGGCCAAAATAATTTTCCCTTTTTATTAATTAAATAAATTAATATTTAATCAATTAATATTTGTCTAATTAATTCCCAAAATTAATTACTTACCATATAAACATATTTATATGATCCGGAACACCCAGTGTCCGCCGACAAAATATACTGGATAATTATTTCCTTCTATATAAACCTTCTTTCTTTTGATCCAATCTCTGAATACAATTCTATCACGCCGGAACCATCCCAGGTGATACTCCGCTCTACTCCTAACCATTGTACGTATATAGCTGACTTTGACGCCTTAAGTGTGTAACCCCTACAGGTTCGATAACAGATATCTATAATTGGAAATGCCTATCCAATCACTTGCCAGGGTCAGAACCATGGATGTTCTGAATGACTGCTATTGTTATGCGAAGACACTCTGATGAACCTGTTTGATTAAGATGTTAGTTCCCATCACATTATGATACTCATCAAATACCCAAGGCGAGATATATGACATTACCGTAAATGATAGCTTTCATTTACTATGTCACTTTATCCTTGTTACCGGTATGATGCCATTACTCTTTACCCGTGTTCGGGCATCCCATGATATTTGCATATCACTCCTTTGTCTGCGCAGACTTATCGATGGACGCTTTCCCACTAGATTGGATCCAAGTTGTATCTCTCTATATTACCTAGAGGTGTGATTCCCAGTCCTTGAATTACTATGATCATAATATACCTTCGAGGTTACCCAGCGATAGCCGTTTTGATCACCCAGTTACGGCCGTGATACTTGACTATGCCAAAGCTTCCCTTCAAGTATACAAACCATAAATTCTCATGGTCTGAGGAATAAACAAGCAACCAATCTTAGACTATACTATTTTACTCAAAAACTTGATCTCGTAGTATATCATACTTTTAGGGTCTTCCCAGACACAGTGTTGAACTTAACAATGTGCTCTCATTAATAATGGCAAGAACTTTTGCCCATGGCTGGAAAACATCGCCATCCAGTATTAACGAGTTTGTCCAAGAGACAGGACAAAGGGTAATCTAGGTTTGATTATATCCTTACAGTGCGTATGTGTTTCCCTATAAATCTCACATTTATAGACCATAGCAGTTATAGCATAAAGATATAATTCATTAATCATGAAACAGATGTATATTTATTGTCTCTCAGGGCATACATCCAACAGTAGAGAGGGCCCATAAGGGGGGAACTCCCCCCCCCCCCCCCATCAGGTGGGCCAAAAGGAGCCCACCTAGGGCCAGCGCACCACCTAGGGACGTGGCTGGTTGTGGGATTAGTCCCACACCGCCCGTCCACGGAGGGTGGCAGCCCTCCTCCACCTTTATATAGTGGTGCCCCCCATGCCTTGGAAATTCACCCAATTCTCTCTCTCTCGCATCCGTTTAGACGTGGCTCCGCAATTGGGGCTATGCACGGGTTGTGGTTTGCTCCACCATATGCACTCCGCCGTACTGCTGGTTTTCTTCGGTCCAAGTCTTCTGCTTCCGCTGCTTTGCTGGATCGGAGCCCGGAGGTCGTCATCTTCTCCGTACGTGTGTAAGCTCTACGAGGTGCCACGCTTGGGGCACTTGGAGGAGTTCGTCTTCACGACCTCGAGGTCGGCTACGTCAGCTTCATTGACAACGCTTGTGCGGGAGCGTAATCTCCTCTTTTCGGTCTATAAGGGTATGTACATGGACCACATCCGTTATAGTATATCTGCCTAGTATTAGATTCTGGCTAGATTAAGGTCATCGTTGTTAGGAATTTTTTTGTTTTCTGCCTACGATCCCCTTCAAATATATACACTCAAAGGCGTTATCTCAGATATATTGGAAACTAGGGTGAGAAACAAACACTTGTTTTGTATTATTTACAAGCAAGGACGGCTCAGAAATCATTGGGAGATATTTTTGATAGGTCGCTTTATTACTCAAAAAATCAATTATTATACCCAGGCTCTGCATAATTAAGATGCACACAACCGCAACATACTGACAAAAGTTGAAGAAATAAAAAGGCGAATAACTTGAATCATGAAGAAATGTAATTCTCCTATGGATCCGGAGGGCCAATCCGTAAATCCTGGTCATCCATTCTGGATAAAAATATTTCTCGGCATGCCCTCCAACCATGTATGCACCTTTATAAATAGGTCTTGATGCTCCACGAGTTGTAGAGACGACCCAGACTGAAGCAAATTAGTACACCGGTAGATGACCTGCATAATAGAAAAAATTACCGTTAAATAACATGTCATTCCTATATAGTTAAAGCGACCATATTACGACAAGCGCTCCCACGATGATAATAATTCTAAACTCGTGTTCTATGTAGCTAGTTGCCAAAAGTATTTTGTTCCATGGGTGCCCAAATTTTGTTACACTTTGTCTAACCGTTGCTTCGCTTATAGTCACGATATGGTCCATGAGCATTATTACAAGATCCCAAATTTTATTTCAGCTTATAGCTGATTCGTGTTTTTAATGCTAATTTTTTCGCTTTAGTTAAATAGTTAATTTTGCTTGTAGTTGTGATTTGTGCGACATGCGATTAAATAGCTAAATTTTTGTTTCACTTGGTCTATTGTTTGTTCTGCGTGTAGATAGATTTGATTCTCAGTGCAAAAAATGTTGTTCCTCCTATTGTCATTATTTGTTCCACGATCTTTAAAGTTTCGTTACTCTTGTAGTCACGATTTGTTCTACAGTCTCAAATTTTGTTTCATTAAGTCTAGTTTTCTTGCGCATGTTGATATGATTTTTTCCTTGTGCATTAAGATTGATATAATTTTATTTATTTATTATCGACAAATGTGAATTCCACATGATCCATGTGGTTGTTCAACTTGATCAAGGCGTTGCTTCGCCTTTGCCTCCTTCGTAACTACTGCAACTTAGGTGAATTTTTTTTGAAGAAGCTACGTGGTAGTACATATGTGTCCACCTTACTTTGTGTGTCTGTTCTCTTTTTACGGATACTTGTTGTGTGCTGGCGAAAGAAGGAACCTAAGATAGTTATTTTCAACGAAAAAAGACGCCTGTTCGTTATGCTCATAATCGTTGGTTCACACCGGCGTCATGCTCAATGGGCCGGCAGCTGGTGGCCCAAACGAGCGATTCTGTGCACAGCCGCTCCCCGAGCGGTGGGGAAATCCCTGTGGAATCCTATTCTACGCCTGTTGCAATGTTTAGCCACGTTTCGCGCACCCCTCTTTCGACTACTCCATGCCTTTCGTCCCGCAATTGGGCTGGCCTAACTAGTATACTCAGCTCTGGTTTTAGGAAACTTCCAGAAGCTTCTGGTGCTTTTTTTTTTGTTGTTTTCCTGTTCTTTTTTGTTCTGAGCCCCTTTTTTTTCTTCTGTTTTCTTTTCCTGTCCGTTTTCTTGTTTATTTTTCTTTTTCAGTTTTATGTTTCATCTTTGGTTTTTTCCTGTTGGTTTTTCTGTTTTTTAATTTCCAGATTTTCAAAATGGTTCATGATTTTGAAATAATGTTCAGATTTTGAAAATGGTTCATGATTTTGAAAAATGTTCAAATTTCAAAAAAAAATCAGATTTTGAAAATGGATCATGACTTTAAAAATGTTCAGATTTGAAAATGGTTCATAAACATTTTTTTCAAATTCGTGAACCATTTTTCAAATTCATGAAGTTTTTTTGAAATTCAAAAAAAAAATCACGAACCATTTTCGAATCCATGAACCGTTTTTGAATTCATGAACATTTTTCAAATTCATTAACCATTTTAAAATACATGATTTTTTTTGAAATTTAGGACATTTTAAATTCAAGAACCATTTTTCAAACTCATCAACAATTTTTTAAATTCATGATTTTTTAATTTGTGACCATTTTTTAAAATCTGGGAACTTATTTCGATTTCAGAAATTTAAAGAAAAACTGGACGTTGTTTTCAGCAGCGAAAAAAATTAACCTCAAAGTTAGTGGGCCGGCGCAGGCTGGCGAGCGTGCGTGTGTAGCCTCGCTAGCGGACGCTTGAAGCGCAGAATAGGGGCGCCCGAAAGCCCTCGGTATCGCCCGAGCGATCTGGTTTCGCCGTTTCGTCGCACGCGCGTATTTATGGGCCGGTCCAATTTAGTTCTGTTGCTGCACTCGCTTTGCACGAAACGCATGGATCGAACATCTGGTTCTTCCTGAACGTACATTTCTGGTTCTAGTCTACATTAGGATCTAGTTAGGTTATTTTTTTTCTTTTCATTTTTTCTTTCAATATTTTCTATTTCTTTTTCTTTTTCTTTTTGCGAAACACAGTACAACGCAGTCGCTCATATACACGCGCATACACTCACCCCTATGAATGCACACACGCACACCCTACCCCTATGAGCACCTCCGAGAGACTGAGCCGGCGGATCAGGTTTTCAGGTTGACGAAGTCATTACGGGCGCCTCGCTGTCGACGGCAACATCGCCTCCCACTGAAGAATATTCCGCCTAAATGAGAAACACCAGCGTCAAACCTGGGATTTGAACTCTAGTGTGCTAGGGTACGACCACCCTCCTAACCATCTTGCCACAGGCAAGTTCTCTTTTTTCTATTTTCTTTTTTTTTCTTTTTCCTTTAGTTAAGTCATTTTTTACTATATGTTCTCTGTGATGTTCCATTTTGTTCCCACATGAATAAAAATTTGTTCCTTCTTATTTTTGGAAAATTAGTTACACAAATCTTTTGTTCCTGGATGATTTTTTTGTTCCTTGTGTCCTTCTTTTTTATTCCCTGGTGTATAGTTTTTTTTTTTTTTGAGGACAAGGAAGTCGTTTGCCATTCGATTAGGTAGAATAAAAGAGTTTAATTACAGCAAGGCCCGGCAGAAACCAAAAACAAAGAACACAAAAAAACATGGAGCGGCCAACTAAGCCGCCGCCCCGTCTCCAGGATCCTGTGTGTGCGCGTACGCCCTCTGGTCAATCTCCTCCTTCACTAGGGCGGACACCTCGAAGGTCTGGAGTGCCGCGTTCTAAAAACCGCGGCGATTCCGTTCCTTCCAAACCCCCCACATGGAGTAGATGATCAGCCCGCTCGCCTCCCTTCGTCTCTCCTATGGTAGGGCAGCGATGGTGTCATCCCACCAAACATTGAGACTCCGTCCTCCCGGCGGCGTAGGAACCCCCATGTTGCCGTTCCACGCAAAGATCTGTTCACGCACCGCGGTCGTGAAGTGACAGTCCAAAGTCAGGTGTTGGACGATCTCGGGGTGTATCCTGCGTAGCTTGCAAACAGGGTCGTGTGGCCACCCTCTGATGGCCAAATTGTCCGCCGTGAGCATCTTCCCGTGAAGGGCAAGCCAAGCAAAGAACCTGCACTTCGCCTCCGCATGGCCCTTCCAAAATTTCGCGGAGCGGAAGGGGGCGCAGGAGCCAAAGAATTGACAGCGGTATGCCGACGCCGCCGTGTAGCTTCCCGACTCCGTACACCTCCAACGGATAGCATCCGGCTCCTCCCGTAGCTGCACCCCCTGCAACACAGTCCAGAGCTTCACAAACTGCGCCATCTGTTGACTGTTGGTGATGTTTGCAAGCGCTCGAATCCAATTCCGTTGGTGCAGCTCCTTCTTGACTGTCCTCTTCTTTCTTGTGGCTATGGTGTAAAGGTCGGGAAACTGAAGGCGCAATGCTCCTCCCGGCCACCAGCGGTCATGCCAGAAAAGGCATTTGGCGCCGTCCCCGACCGACACCTCCGTGGAAGCCCGGAACAGCGCCATGTCCACCTCATCGCACAGCGTCGCCATCCCCTGCCATGGCCGGTTTGCATCTCTCCAAGCAAACCAGGGCCAGCGGAGGCGCATGGCCCTCCCAAACCGGTCCAGATCCAGAACCCCCAGTCCACCAAGGTCCTTGGGTCTACATATTGTCCTCCAATTCACTAGAGGGTGCGGCCTCGCCCCCCGGCGTCGCTCCTGGCTTCATCCACAAGAAACTCCTCGTGATCTTCTCAATCCTCGTGATCACCCACTTTGGCAGCTTGAAGACTGCCAGATGGTAAAGGACCATGGAGGACAGCACCGAACGACAAAGAATCACGCGGCCCGCCCTGGTGAAATGCTTCCCCCACCATCCCGCAAGCCTCGAGCCAATCTTGTCGATGAGGGGCTGGAAATGCACCGCCTTGAGCCGGGAGTGGTGCAGCGGCAGCCCCAAATACGTGCAAGGAAAACTTCCCCGCTTTGCCGGGAACACCGCCAAAGCCGCTGCAATCTGCTCCTCAGTGCAGCCTATAGGATAGGCCTCCGACTTTCCGAGGTTTGTTCGCAGCCCCGTGGCCGCCGCAAACGTGTCCAGAATCGCCCCCACCACCAGCATGTCTGCAACCTCCGGTCCCACAAAAATCCCTGCGTCATCCGCATAGAGTGACACCGCGAATCGCACCGGCGTCGCCCGGAAAGGAAGCAAGAGACCGGCCTCCAACGCCACCCTGAAGAGATGATGTAGAGGGTCAATCGTGAGGATGAACAACATCGGGGACAGAGGGTCCCCCTGCCGCAGCCCCCTCCTGTGCGCAATCTTGGGGCCTGGCTTGCCATTCAACATCACCCGAGAGGACGCCGTTGAGAGAAGCAAACAGATCCACCGTCGCCATCGTGGACCAAAGCCGAGAACCCGCAGCAACTCAAGCAAATAGGCCCAACTAACCGAATCAAAAGCCTTCGTAATGTCAAGTTTGAGAAAGAACCCCGGCGTCTTCTCCTTGTGCATCCCTTTTGTACTTCGTTGCAGAAGACTTTTTTACTCTTTACTCTAGAAAATAAGTTCCACTATAATTTTGTTGCTAGAAGTATCTTTTGTTCCTCTTCTACTTGCGATTTGTTTCTAATGTGTCTAAAATTTGTTCCTGTTGGTCTAAACTTTTGTTAGTCTTCTATTTGTAATTTTGTTCCTAGTGTGTCTAACTTGTTCCTGTTGGTTTTACTTTTTTTTTGGAGTGTTCTAAGTTTTTTTCCTACTATTCTACTTTTTTGTTACATGCGTAGATGCCATTTATTCCTTCCATTTCGGTGCTATATTTTTTTGTATCCCGACCGGGGTCATCCTATTTTCGTTCCACTTACTATATTTTTTGTTCCCGGTTTAGATGCAATTTGTTCGTTTTACTTTTTCTTTGGTATGTTTTGTTTCACACCGTTTTTCCCTTACCTTTTTATTCGGGTTTAGATTATTCAGGATTCTGTTTTTTTCATTTAGTCTAAGTTTTGTTCCCATGAAGAAGAGATTTGTTCCTTAGGTGCTAAACTTTGTTCCAGCCGCAACACTTGCGATAATTTCTTCCTTGTGCGATAAAACTTTTGTTCCAATCGGCCTACAATTTGTTCCTTTTTGCGACGAGAGTTGTTCTACTGGAACTATTTTTGTCCATCCTATAGATAGTATTGGTCCTCGGCCACTAAAATTTTGTTCCTATTCATTCCTTGACTGCTAAAGTTCTCGTCCCAACTATAATCATGATTTTGTTTGAGTTAGCCCAAAAAAATTGTTCCTCGTGTACATGTTTTTCTTCTACAACAACGACGACTTGAGCCCGGCGGACGATCCCTCAGTCGTGGCCATACTCATGGAACAGTGGATCAACTGTTGCAATCAGTGGTTCCACTCTTACCATCGGGCTATGCCTGTGGTTCAGAAAACTCATGAGGCCTTGCTGTCTCGAGAAGATATCTAGTGCTACCGCCCCTTAGAGTGCTCCACGTGCTACCACAAAAAAAAACATTTTTGAATGTTTCAATAATTCTACGAAAAATCGTGAATGTTCACAAGATATGTTTGTACAACCTCCAAAATTTAGAGCTCCAAATTTGAAATGAACAGTAAGGACCAAAAAAGACAAATCTAACATGAATAGTGTCACTCGTGTCACAAAAGACAAAACCAAAAGAATGGCACTATTCATGGCAGATTTTTTTTTTTGTTTCTCAATGTACATTTTTAATTTGAAGCTGAAACTTTTGAAGGTTGTACAAACATACCTTGTGAACACCCACGATTTTTCGTAGAAATTTTTGAAACGTTTAAAAATATTTTCTTTGCGGAGCATGTGGAGCATCCTAAGCTGCGGTAGCACTAGATATCTTCTCTTGCTGTCTCGCCGTCGCTCCACGTTGTGGAGCGTGAAGTCGTACATGGAATGGGAGTTCCCAGAACCTCGACATTTCGTCTTCCCGAGAAGTGCCTTTCAGTTGTCCAGAAGTGCGCCAGCATCGCCCTGTCCCTGTTCAGCCATACCACCATGGAGGTCCTACATCTCCAGCTGAGATCATGCGCTTCCCGCCGAAGTTTCAGTACTCTGAGGCGAGACTATGGGGGACCAATCTCGGGGGCCTATCTCACGGAAACTATCAGAGTATGCCTCAAGTAATACCGATGTGAGAGCTTACTGTTGTACTTGGATGTGAGCTGAACCTATGTGAATTTGATGTATAGGCCGGTAATCGGGGATGTGAGGTCAACCTGTATGAATATGAAATAATAGGCTAGTAATCCGGGTATGAGTACTGTACTGAGTTTGCTTAAGTAAATAGAGCTGGTACTAGGGGGTTTTGCATCAAGAACGGGGCTTGATAGTGGGTTTCCTCCTAGTGCGTCCAACTCGTTTCCCACTTTCTGCACATTTGGCATTCTTTCGAAACTTTGCGGGATACAGGCATACATCAAGCATATATCAACGCTTGGTGTACTAGAATTCACACCGAACACAGTGGCGAAACAAGGATTCAGAGGTCCAATACTCTACCACCTCTTGTGTCTTTAGTCTTTACACCTCTTGTCTGTCGATGATCAGAATCAAGGATTCAGAATCCCCAGATGTTTTCAGTTTACTCAAAGTGGGTCTTGCCCTCCTTCCGCTCCACCAGGTCACCGCAATTGAACCACATGGTATCGGCGAGCCTGGGAAACAAGAACCTGTAGAAGATCCAGTCGCGGAACAGCCTGACCATGTACCCGCGCACGCCCTGGACGTTGGTGCCACCCTGCTGGACCCAACCCGACAGGTAGGCTCCTGCCACCATCCATGCCGCCCGCCCTCGCCGCTCTGAGACATAGGCGGCCACACCGTCGGCGGGCGTGGATGCCCGCGACAGAGCGCGGGCGAGCACCACCGCGTCCTCCAGGGCGGAGCACCCGCCCTGCGCCATGTCAGGCGTCATGGGGTGGAACGCGTCGCCGGCCACCGTCACCGCCCCGCGGGCTGCCTTCCCCGTCAGGATGGCCCAGGGGTGCCGGTACATCAGCGGCGCCCACGACAGGTTGCCGGAGTCAGAGTGGCGCGCCACGTCCAGGTACTCCGCCGGCATGTTCTTTGCCAGGTTCTCCGTCACCTCCCGCAGGATCTTCACGGGGTCTGCGCCGGCTTCTTCCTCTGCATCGAGTCGTGTGTTCCATTGTCACTGTGCCGCGGCATGTGAGTGTGACAAATTCAAGAAATTATGGGGCGTCTCAGTGCAGCGTGGACCTGCGGGGACGGTGTTGTTGACGAGGAACCAGTACACATCGGTGTCGCTGATGGGCACCATGCCGGCCCTGAGACCCTCCGAGAGGAACTGCCGGAGCTCCTTCTTCAGACCGTGCCCGTCAGGGTACACGGAGAGCCCGCGGACGGCGGACCGGCCTGAGCTCACCGGCGCCGCCAAGCCCAGCCACTTCGCCACCACCGAGTACACCCGTCGCACCCGATCAGCACCTGCACACGCAAGACCACCTATGACAGTCATTCTTTATTAAAAAAGTTGCAATGTGTGCACATGTTCGCATGTGCATCGCTGCGATCTTTGGTGTGTTACCTTGGATCGGATTGCCGTACCGTCGTCTAGCCGAAGGACGGCGATCTCGGGCGAACCCTCGGAGTCGATGGAGACGAGCCTGGACGAGAACCTGATTGTGCCCGGAGGCAGCTCCTCCGCGAGCGCCTCCAGCAGGGCATTTCGATGCATCGGTCTCACTTTGACGTCATCACCGCTGTTTAAAGTAAAAATGGATAAATAACACATAAATCGATGTTGATCGGTTCGGCTAGTTCAAGTCCTTTCTGAAGATTCGAACGGAAAATCGCTATTCAGCAAGGAAAAACGAAACAAAGACTGTAGTACCTGGTTTTGCGCCCAGCAAAGCGGAACACCTGCGTCGCTCCAGTTTCAAGAGTGGTCACTCGGGATCTGCACGCAGCAAACACTGACATTAGAACAAATAATCACAGCCAGAAAATGATCAGAGCAATAATCACACCCTCCAAGGGATACGTACGTTTCGAAGGCGTCATAGCGGGAGGTGAGCTTGTGCGCCACGCCGAGCGCCTTGAGCGCGAACCAGCCGTTGGGGAAGATGGTGAGCGCGGCGCCCGTGGAGCGCAGCTCGGCGTGCCGTTCCAGCACCAGAACGTCGCCCGGAGCCGCGCCCACGCCGACCAGATGCAGCGCTAGCGCGGTCGCGAGACCTGCGATCCCAGCGCCAACGATGACCACCTCCGCGTCAACAACCACGGCCGCCGCCGATGTCGTCGACGGTGGCGCCTTGCCGCTGCGATCGGCCATCGTCACCTAACCTTGCTTGCTATTGCCAGCTCGCGATGATTGCTCTTTTCAGCAAATGGGACACTAGATCTAGGACTAGTGACATACAGATGCGCCAGGCCGAAACAAGTGGACATAATACTACAACAGAAGTAGCACAAGAGAACAGATAAACATATTGTCTTTTTCATGTGTTAGCAACTTTTCGTAAACTGAAGCACTCCTTTTCTTGAAGAATGTGACATCAATCGATCGACCAGCTTTGTGCTGTTATTCCACACTTGATCTGATGTTATCATAGTGTCATGACTCATCGGGCGGTAGTGGTTTGCGGGTCCAGGTGCTAGTGCGGCGTCGACCTCCCCTACTCCGTGTTGTATGTGTTCAACATTCTCACATGATTTCGGTTTTTTTCCATTTCTAAAAAAACGAGGCCTCTCGGTATTTTAATTAAGAAGAGAGGTGCGTCCCGCGACCCCTCGCTCCCACGACCTAGGGTTCCGCCCACTCGCCGCCGCCGCCGCCAGGCCTTTCTCGCCGCCGGCCACCTCCCCCCCCCCCCCCCCCCCCCCCCCCCCGTGTCGCACCCAGGCGGCACCGGGGGGCGCCTCCCCGCACCACCAGCGGTTTTCCCCTCCGTGCCTCTCCTCGCCGCGGCCGCCGCCGCCTCGCGCCGCGGCGGTGCGGCCTCCCCGCTGCCACACAACTGGTAGGGGGGTGTGTTCTTCTTTGCTCTGGTTGTACCGGCGGAAGGTCGACGCGGCTGGGGTGCCGTCGGCCGGCTCATCGGTGTGTGGTCCTGCCGGGGGCGGCCCTCCTTTCCAGCGACGGTGACGGCGGGTTCCGGTGGGCTTATGCGGCGCAGGTGCCACGGAATCCCGTCGACGACCTCGGCGCAACGACGATTGAGGTGAGACCCCGCTCCACCTGGTGGTGTGGCCTCTGTAACTGCCGGCGGCGGATCTGGGCTCATTCTGGGCTTTGGTTTGGGCAGGCCGGCAGATCCGGGCCGGTGACTACAGGCGGCGTGGCGTCTGATACGTCTCAAACGTATCTATAATTTTTGATATTCCATGTTGATATCATACCAATTGTTACATGTTTTGCATCCACTTTATGTCACTTTTATACATTTTTTGGACTAACCTATTAACAAGATGCCACAGTGCCAGTTCCTGTTTTCTGCTGTTTTTTTTATTCCAGAAAATCTATTTTGGAAATATTCTCGGAATTGGACGAAAATTGACGTAGGTCCCTATTTCACCGAGACACACATGGAGTCCAAAGGAGAGACGGAGCCGAGCCACGAGGTGGCCACACAAGGGCTCGGCACGGCCAAAGGTGGGGCCGCGCCCTACCCTTGTGTGGGCCCCTCGGGGGTCCCCAGCCGCCGCCCTTTCGCATACTTATTCCTCCCGATGCAAAAACCCTAGATACCCGAGTCATATTCCACGAAAAGTTCCAGAGGCACCGCCGTCGTCAACCCTAGCTCGGGAGGGTCCAGAACCTCTTCCCAGCACCCTGCCGGAGAGGGGAATCATCACCGGAGGGCTCTACATCACCATGCCTGCCTCCGGAGTGATGCGTGAGTAGTTCATCCTTGGACTACGGGTCCATAGCAGTAGCTAGATGGTTGTCTCTCCACTTTGTGCCATCATGTTTAGATCTTGTGAGCTGCCTAACATGATCAAGATCATCTTATTTTAATGCTACATGTTGTGTTTGCTGGGATCCGATGAATATTGAATACTGTGATCAAGTTGATTATTAATCTATGATACATATTATTTATGATCTTGCATTCTTTCCGTTACTAGTAGATGCTTTGGCCAAGTAGATGCTTGTAACTCCAAGAGGGAGTATTTATGCTAGATAGTGGGTTCAGTCTCCAGTAATCTGGGCGAGTGACAGCAATGTCTAAGGTTGTGGATGTGCTGTTGCTACTAGGGGTAACATAACAATGCTATGTAATATGTAATTGCTTACTTTACGCACATTGCTTAATGCGATTATCCGTTGCTTGCAACTTAATACCAACAGGGAACACGGAAGTCAACCCGAAGGTGGATTATTAGTAATAGATGCGGTTGAATAAACGGTCTATCTATTTTGTCGTAATGCCCAATTAAATATCATGGTAGTCACCTTGTTATATATATGCATTGTCATGCGCTCAATATTTTATCAATTGCCCAGCTATAATTTGTTTACCCAACATGTCATTTATCTTTATGGAGAGACACCACTAGTGAACTGTGTACCCCGGTCCATTCCTTTACACTGATAAAACCACCAACTGCAATCATTGTTCTCTTTTACTTTCTGCAATTAAACACTGTTTTCCACAGCATACGTTTAACCCTTTGTTTTCAGCAAGCCGGGGAGATTGACAACCTTCCTGTTTCGTTGGGGCAAAGTAGTTTGATTGTGTTGTGTGCAGGTTCCGCGTCGGTGATTTGGGTAACAGCATAACTGACAACCTTCTGAAGTGCTACTGCTCCTCCTGGATTCGATAATCTTGGTTTCATACTGAGGGAAAACTTACTGCTACACTGCTTCATACCTTCCTCTTGGGTCTCCCAACGAACGTGTGTTTCACGTCAGCAAGACAATTTTCTAGCGCCGTTGCCGGGAGTCAGCAGACTTCTGCAAAGGGAGTTTTTGTCTTGCTTAGTTTATTTTATTTTATCTTGTTTGCTTTTAATTATCAAAAACACAAAAAAAAATTAGTTTCTTGCATCTAGTTATTTCGGTTTGTTATTATGTCTAGTTGTTTCCTTGCTATCAATGGAAACAAAATCTTGTTGGCTAAGTGGGTTCATGGAGGAACAACAAAATTATTTTAAGGATTATCGGTCGTCTCGAAAAGGGGAACACTTGTGGATACAAATATATAAATTGAACTGTTTTGCTAGAAACTTGTGTTCTACTTATGATGAATCCTGTTGCTTTAATGAATGTTTTTGCTGTAGGAGGCATAAACGCCTCTCTTTCCAATGTGATTATAATGATGATGAGACTTTGGCTTCTTATGCTAAAGGAAACTATGACTTTGTTAAACTTGAAAAAATTGAAGAATTTGTTTTTTTAAGGGTGCTTATGAAATTGCTTGTGTGCTTCAGGGTGATGATGCCCCTTATAAGTCTGAGAATTCCGAGATACTTGGTTACTGCCTTGAATATTACAATGATAATCCTTATATCACTAAATTTCTTGAGAAAATTATTCTCCAGAACAACTTGCTTCCTTTCAGGGACCTATGAAGAAGAAATTGATAAAACTATGATCTCATTGGATGAAAAAGAGGAGGAGAGTGAAGAACAAGATAGTAACTCTTTAACTCTTACATTATTTGATTGCCCTCCATGCCTACCTAAGGAGGAAGAGTGCTATATTGTTGAATGTCATGATTCTATTGAAATATCTCCTTTTGATAAATTTGAAGTAAACACCCTCCTTGACTCAGTAAAAGAGGAAAGTGCAGAAAGTAAAAATGTGCTCCCTAATCTTTTATATGATAATTCTCTTGATGATGGTCCTATGTTGTTTAATGATATTAATTATACTACTATTGTCAAAAGTGGGTTTAATAACCCCACTGTTTTCGAGCTTAATAAAAATTATGTGTTTGTAGATCATGAAAAGCATGCTTTATGTGATAGTTATATTGTTGAGTTTGTTCATGATGCCACTGAAAGTTATTATGAGAGAGGAAAATATGGTTGTAAAAGTTTTCAAGTTACTAAAACACCTCTCTTTATGTTGAAAGTTTTGAAGTTGCATTTTTTCGTCTTTCTATGCTAGTTGCTTTATGTTTCAATAATTTATTCTATTACAAGATTCCTTTGCATAGGAAGTGGGTTAGACTTAAATGTGTTTGATGTTAGCCTCTTGATGCTCTCTTTTGTTTTTCAACTCTTATTCTTATGAGAGCATCATTAAAATCTGCTAGCCTAGCTAAAAGGCATTAAAGAAAACGCTTTTGGGAGGCAACCCATTATCTTTTGTTCTAAGTTTTGAGTCAAGGTGTGTTTACTTCTGTAGCAACTCCTTTGTATCTTTACTTTTTCGCATTGTTGTGCCAAGAGTAGTCTCTAATGATAAGATGATGCTAAATTTTAATTGCTGCGCAGGAACAGATTTCTGCTGTTCACCGTATTAATTCTCTAAAATCACTAGAATGTGAATTAAATCTGAAATTTTTTGTGCGTAATCTTTATGTATGTGTGCATCTTTTGTTAGTTAAAGTTTTTCAATCTGAGCGTCATAAGTGCCTCGAAACAATTCATCTTTGCGGACTGTTCTGTTTTAGACAGATTATGTCTTTTATTTTGCATTCTCTCCTTTTACTAGTGTTGAGTGAAATTCTTTTTTGGGTGGAAAAGCTTCACATAACATCAGTGGCAGTAGCTAATGTTTAAAGTAACGGGCATATTGCGTCCTTACAGAACATGCGAGTTTTTGATTATGCACTAACCCTCTAATGAGATTACTTTGAGTTTGGTGTGACGGAAGTTTTCAAGGGTCAAGAGAGAAGAGTGATATAATAGGATCAAGAAGAGTGAAGAGCTTAAGCTTGGGAGGCTCCCATGGATCTCCCCAGCATATTTAAGAAGACTCTAGCGTCTAAGCTTGGGGATGCCCAAGGCATCCCCTTCTTCATCGTCAAAATTATCAGGTCATCTCTAGTGAAACTATATTTTTATTCTTTCACATCATATGTGCTGTTGTTGGAGTGTCTGTGTGCTTTTATTTTCAGTATGTTATGTTTTCTATTTGTGATCAACTTGATTGGATCCTAGCATTCTTGATTGGGAGAGAGACACGCTCCGTTTTTCATGGAATACTCCTATTCTTCACTTATATTTGTTGAGTATTCATATCTAGCGTTGTTCAGCTTTTAGCTCTTGTTTTCAAGTATCTCTTGTCAGAGCTATTAGTTCTTTTAAAGAAATTACTCTCTTGCTTCACTTATACTTGTTTGAAGAGTTATTGAAATAAATTGATTGGTGTTTTGTTGGAACAGAAAATGTTGCATGTGGTAAATGGTATAATAGAAAAGACTTGCATATTCTTGTAGATCACTATTTGGATAATTTGATACTTGTCAATTGTTTTGAGTTAACAAGTAGATCATGATTAAACTTTTGCATCATGTAAGTTAAACCCATTAGTGAAGAACTACCGTAAAGCTTGTTGAAATTTGGTTTGCATGAGTGGTATCTCTAAGGTCTAGATATTTTCTAATAAAAGGGTTTGGTTAACAAGGAAGACAGTGTGAAGTCTTATAATGTTTGCAATATATTGGTTATTTAAAACTTGGTGTACCGGTTGATATTCTTGTTTGTTTACATAACCTTGCTAGCCTAAACTCTGTACTGAGAGGAATGTTTCTCGTGCATCCAAATCCTTGAGCCAAAATCCATGCCATTTGTGTCCACCATAACTATCTATATGTGGTATTTCCTTGCCACTCCAAGTAAATTTTTCATGTGCTACCTTTAAATTAATCAAAACTGTTACTACTCCTTTTGTGTCAATGTTTACTAGCTCATGAGGAAGTAGTGGGTTATTCTTTATTCAACTTGTCAAACAGACTTTACCACCAGACTAGCGGCATATACATCCGCTTATCTATTAATTTTGCAAAAAGAGCTGGCAACGGGGTGTCCAGTCCCAATTAGTTACAATTTAACCGCTTAATTCTCTCCACATTTTGTCAATTGATTACTCAGTGAAACATCTGCATGTGTAAACAAAAGAGAAAGAGGGATGATCTGCCTTGCTGGTAGAAATAACGTCCTTCATGGGAGCCGCTCTTAAAAGTCTGTTTGATAGGGAGAATACTGTTTTCACCCGCTGTCATTCGTTGACAATTAACAAACACCTCTCAAAACTTAATTTTTACTCTCTATATGATTTCAAAAACTAAAAAGCTATAGCACATGATTTAATCCCTGCTTCCCTCTGCGAAGGGCCTTTCTTTTACTTTTATGTTGAGTCAGTTTTCCTACTTCTTTCTATCTTCCAAAAGCAAACAATAGTGTCAACTTTGGTACAACATTTGTTATATGCTACATATTGGACTTATTATATTGCTTTGTGTTGACAATATCCATGAGATAAATATGTTGAAAGTTGAAGCAAATGCTGAAACTTAAATCTTCCTTTGTATTGGTTAAATACCTTTTGTTATAATCTATTGCTTTATGAGTTAACTCTTATGTGAACCTGTGGATGCATTGTCTCCAAAGTACTATTCATGAAAAGTTTAGCTTGTGTGATTCAATTGTTTACTCATTATCTATTTGATAGCAAACTATAGACCATTGACTTGGATCACTTCATTCATTTACATGTGCCTTACAATACTATATGATCAAGATTATGATGGTAGCATGTCACCTCAAAAATTATATTGTTTTATCGTTTACCTACTCGAGGACGAGTAGGAACTAAGCTTGGGATGCTGATACGTCTCAAACGTATCTATAATTTTTGATATTCCATGTTGATATTATACCAATTGTTACATGTTTTGCATCCACTTTATGTCACTTTTATACATTTTTTGGGACTAACCTATTAACAAGATGCCACAGTGCCAGTTCCTGTTTTCTGCTGTTTTTGTATTCCAGAAAATCTATTCTGGAAATATTCTCGGAATTGGACGAAAATTGACGGAGGTCCCTATTTCACCGAGACACACATGGAGTCCAAAGGAGAGACGGAGCCGAGCCACGAAGTGGCCACACAAGGGCTCGGCGCGGCCAAAGGTGGGGCCACGCCCTACCCTTGTGTGGGCCCCTCGGGGGTCCCCAGTCGCCGCCCTTTCGCCTAATTATTCCCCCCGATGCAAAAACCCTAGATACCCGCCGCCGTCGTCAACCCTAGCTCGGGAGGGTCCAGAACCTCTTCCCGGCACCCTGTCGGAGAGGGGAATCATCACCGGAGGGCTCTACATCACCATGCATGCCTCCGGAGTGATGCGTGAGTAGTTCATCCTTGGACTACGGGTCCATAGCAGTAGCTAGATGGTTGTCTCTCCACTTTGTGCCATCATGTTTAGATCTTGTGAGTTGCCTAACATGATCAAGATCGTCTTATTGTAATGCTACATGTTGTGTTTGCTGGGATCCGATGAATATTGAATACTATGATCAAGTTGATTATTAATCTATGATACATGTTATTTATGATCTTGCATGCTTTCCGTTACTATAGATGCTTTGGCCAAGTAGATGCTTGTAACTCCAAGAGGGAGTATTTATGCTAGATAGTGGGTTCAGTCTCCAGTAATCTGGGCGAGTGACAACAACGCCTAAGGTTGTGGATGTGCTGTTGCTACTAGGGGTAACATAACAATGCTATGTCCACGGTCATATGTACTTGTTTACTTTACGCACATTGCTTAATGCGATTATCCGTTGCTTGCAACTTAATACCAATGGGGAACACGAAGTCAACCTGAAGGTGGATTATTAGTCATAGATGCGGTTGGATAAACGGTCTATGTATTTTGTCGTAATGCCCAATTAAATATCATGGTAGTCACCTTGTTATATATATGCATTGTCATGCGCTCAATATTTTATCAATTGCCCAGCTGTAATTTGCTTACCCAACATGTCATTTATCTTTATGGAGAGACACCACTAGTGAACTGTGTACCCCGGTCCATTCTTTTACACTGAAAAAACCACCAACTGCAATCATTGTTCTCTTTTACTTTCTGCAATTAAACACTGTTTCACACCATACGTTTAACCCTTTGTTTTCAGCAAGCCGGGAGATTGACAACCTTCCTGTTTCGTTGATGCAAAGTAGTTTGATTGTGTTGTGTGCAGGTTCCGCGTCGGTGATTTGGGTAACGGCATCACTGACAACCTTCTGAAGTGCTACTGCTTCTCCTGGATTCGATAACCTTGGTTTCATACTGAGGGAAAACTTACTGCTGCACTGCTTCATACCTTTCTCTTGGGGTCTCCCAACGAACGTGTTTTCACGTCAGCGGCGTCGCCTGGCTGCTGTGGCCGCTTGCACCGCGGTGGTGCCGGCGTTGACCGGCCTGGCGGCGGTGGATGTGGCTCCTGGCTGCACGGCGGTTTTGGCGGGGAGACCCGTGAGCTGCTGTGCGGTGCCGGGATGCTTGACGCTTCAGAGGCGACGTCGAGGTGGTGTGGCAGCGGCAGAAGGTGCCTGCACCGGCGATGTGCTGCTCCAAGGCCATATGGGCAAGGAACACGTGCACGACACTCCGGATGAAAATCCGGCTCCTTTCGGTGCCAGCGACGACGACGCTTGCGGGCGTCGTTTCCCTTCATGGAGGCGTCGCTGAGGAGTGTCCGCACCTCCCTCGCCCTTTCCGGTTGTCGTCTCCAGGTGAAAGCCAAGATTCGAGTTCGGATCGGCGATGGCGGCATCTTTGATGTCGTACCTCTCTTGAGTGCATCGCTTTTGGAGACACAACTTGGAGGAGCACATTGGCTAGGGATGGTACTTTCTGGTGTTTGTCGCTGCTCCAAGTTGAACATCAGGGGCGCAATCTACGCTGCTATTGGTGCGTCCAAGATGATGCCTTTCTCGGGACTGTCCGAGTCCCGCTACCCACTCGCCAATCTCGGGCACTCAAGGTGGTTGGTGCGTTGATGAGGAAAGTTCAGTTGAAGGGATGGTCTTTGAGGTGTCCAGCAATGGTCGAGACGTGGCTTTGTTATTCGGTTCGGGGTGAGGCCCTCTTTGCGTCGTGTTTGTCGTGTGTGGTTGCTAGTCTTCGGATTAGTGTTGTATGCCGAAAGGCATTGTATCGGCCGTCGGCCTCTCCTTCTATGAAACAGATACATCTACCTTGGATGTATCCTTAAAAAAAAAAGAGGGGCGTACGACATCAGGTTTGAGTTCGGAGACTCGAACCTGGGCGGGCAAAAACGAATCAGCTCGTCCCGCCACACCAGGCTATGCTTCGGTCCACGTGTTTCCATTTTCGATGGTCCATTGGGATTTTTCTTTTCGTGTATTCGGATTAAAAAATTGCAACTTCTCATTTAATTGAAATCAACATAAGAAAAAACTCTCACGATTTAGAATTAGTAAATAGGAAGATTGACATGCATCCTGGTTCTTAAGGTATTTGAATACCAAAGTCGATTTGGATTATGTTACTAAATCAACTAGCAAGGTGGCCCTCGCAAATGCGAGAGCATCATCTTCAACGTATCGAGTATGTTCACGTTGTAAATTTGCTTTTTCATAAATACCAAGAAAGTCCGAAATCAAAATAAGAACATCTTATGACTGTCATAAAATTATGGTAGAAAAAAATCACAAATACGTGTAATATTTAATTTTATGGAGAGTATGTGTTCTGATATTTCGGAAAAATACTGTCGCAGCAGTGGAACACGGGGTTCCCCTAGTGTTGCCAAAGTGGGTCCACCCCATGTGGGCCCAAGACGAAGATGGACAAGGCCAAGAACCAAGTCAGGTTGGCGGGTTCACCGCCCAACCCCGTGAAGACCAAGCAAGACCTACGTCGGCAAAGGGCACCGGTCCTGGGGGCCTCCCGGGTCCCCGAACCACGCGGGAAGACAGAAGAGTCTCCGAGAGCCCGAGTTCCCGGCAGGAGGCTGGGCTCCCTGATAACCCACAAGTATAGGGGATCGCAACAGTCTTCGAGGGAAGTAAAACCCAAATTTATTGATTCGACACAAGGGGAGACAAAGAATACTTATAAGCCTTAACAGCGGAGTTGTCAATTCAGCTGCACCTGGAAAAGCACTAGTAACAGGGGTGATGTGAAAGCAGCAGTAATATGAGAGCAATAGTAACAGTAACACAGCAGCAGTATTAGTAACACAGAGGCAATGGCACCAGAAAATAGTTGATACTACTTCTAATGGCATATAGGACCGAATGAGTATTTGATGATGACAGATGGACCGGGGTTCCCAGCTATCTACACTAGGTAACTCTCCAATAACAAGTGTTGGGTGAACAAATTACAGTTGGGCAATTGATAGAATTGAAATAGCATTAAGACAGAACATCTAGTCTATTAATCATACGTAGGCATGTTTTCCATATATAGTCATACGTGCTCGCAATGAGAAACTTGCACAACATCTTTTGTCCTACCAGCCCGTTTGCAGCGGGGCCTCAAGGGAAACTACTGGTAATTAAGGTACTCCTTTTAATAGAGCACCGGAGCAAAGCATTAGCACTTAGTGAAAACATGTGATCCTCATATCTAAACCATCCCCTCCAGTTATCCCAGTTGCTGTCACTCTGGGGCCTCGGGTTCCGGACAGAGACATGTGCAAACAACTTGTAGATACAATCTAAGCAATAATTATAGAGCTTAAATCTAAGATCATGCCACTCGTGCACTAGTGACAAGCATTAAACACAACAAGATTGCAGCAACAATAACTTCACAAACTTATAGATAGACTGATCATAATGTAACAATTCATCGGATCCCAACAAACACAACACCGATTACATCAGATGGATCTCAATCATGTAAGGCAGCTCATGAGATCATTGTATTGAAGTACATGGGAGAGAGAGTACCAACTAGCTACAGCTAGAACCCGTAGTCCATGGGGGAACTACTCACAAACCATCATGGAGTCGAAGTGGAGGCGGTGGAGTCGATGGAGATGGCTCCGGGGGTCAATCCCCGTCCCGGCAAGGTGCCGGAACAGGAACTTCTGACCCCCGAAACTTGTCTTCGATGGCGGCGGCGCTGCGGAACCTTTCTGGAATATGACTGATTGTTTAGGGTTTTCGAGGCAGGAGGATTATATAGGCGAAAGGGCGGCGCGAGGGGGTGGCCGAGTCGGCCTCACCACGTGGTGGCGCCACCCCCCTCCAGGCCGCGCGGGGACATGGTGAGGAGGCCGTGGGCCTCCCCCGGGCTTGCCCTTCTGGCTCCGTGTACGTGTCGGGAAAATAGGAGGTTAGGCTTTTGTTTCGTCCAATTCCGAGAATATTTCCTTAAGTAATTATCTGGAATAGAAAAACAGCAGAAAACAGGAACTGGCACTGTGGCATCTTGTTAATAGGTTAGTCCCAGAAAATACATAAAAATGATGTATAATGCATATAAAACATGTGACATTGATATATAAAACAAGCATGAAACATCAGAAATTATAGATACGTTTGAGACGTATCAAGCATCCCCAAGCTTAGTTCCTACTCGTCCTCGAGTAGGTAAACGATAAAAACAAAATAATTTCTGAAGTGACATGCTACCAACATAATCTTGATCCAATAGTGATGTAAGGCATGTGAGCTGAGATCAAATCATTCAAAGCAAATGTCTATAATTGATATTAAATAAGAGATAATAAAGCAAGTAGTTAAACAAGCTAAAAGTTTTCATGAATGATTGCTTTAAAGACATGAAACCGTACAAGGTTCATTAAAGATGTTTTAAGTATCCAGTGTAGGAGTTCTATCCTTCAATTCCAAGCATCAAGTAAATTTTCACAACATAGAGTACGGATCCAGTCAAGTAAAATAAACATGAACGTCATGAATCAACTGTTTCGAAGCCTACTCAACCGGTGAGCGTAAGCATTTGGTATTGGCACCAGGATGTTATGGCTAAGAGAACATTAATGGGGGTTTGGAAGGCCAATGGAAGATAGTCTCACAAAGCTATAGGTGATCATTAGACAAGAGGAAGTCTTATAATCGAAGCTATGTAAGGAGTAGTGATTGCCATGCAACGGATGCACATAGAGCTATATGTGTATGAAAGCTCTCCAATGGAACTAGTGGGGGTGCATCCAACTTGGTTGCTCACGAAGACCTAGAGCACTTTTGAGGAGCTCATCATTGGAATATACAACCCAAGTTCTATAGTGTAAATTCCCCACATAGTTATACTAGTAAAACATGAAAACTCTCTCACATGGAGTATAGGTGCTAAACATGAGCACAAATGATGACTATGAATACTGCAGGTGCTGAAACATGAGCACAAGTGTGGATAAAGGATAGTAATGTTGCCCCCTTTTTCTTTATTCTTTTTTTCTTTTTTCCTTTTTTTCTATATTTTTTTTCTTTTTCTGTTTCTCTTTTCGATGGCCTCCATGGCTCTTTTCACTTTTAGGGGCAACATTCTAATATGACAACACACTTTTTGGTACAAATAACTCATAATGAACAAAACATGATGTATGAAACGTATGCCTCTGCCAGTGTAGCAGGATGTGCAATGATCTAGCGTAACATGGGTAAACCACACATCAGCTGTATAGAATCACGCAAAGCAATATATAAATGAATAATGACAACAAGTCATGTAATGTAAAATGGAAGTTGCATGGCAATATATCTCGGAACAGCTATGGAAATGCTGTGGTAGGTAGGTATGGTGGCTGTTTTGAGGAAGATGTATGGGCTTATGTGTAGGAGAACAGAGAAAGTCCTCCCACGGGTTTGGATGTACTGGCGAAGTATGCACAACTCTCAATGTGAGCAGAAGGCAATGCACAGCACCGAAGAGGCTAGCAAATTTGGATGGTGGAAGTGCCAAAAACCGTAGCTTAACATTAGTCAAAAAGAACTCACAAGCTTATTGCAAACAACTAGCAGGTTCAACATTAAGAGCATGATTAAAATTCACTCCAAGAAGGGCCGTTCACGGCGGCACAAGTACCCCGCTAGATCCCTCGACCTTCAGCACAACTCAGTCATTACGATGAACCTTTAGACATGGAAAGCTATCAAGTCCAACTACACCTTCAACAATTTAAGTAGAGTTTGTAGTACGGTACAAGCTTAAAGACAACAATCCACTAATGATTTTAACTTAATTAACCAGCAAGATTTACCATCTATTACTTATTACCTCAAAACGTTTGCAAAGAATCAGGTTATCAAAGTTCAATGATCTACGAGATTATGCAAGTTTTTTCATTATACCACTACCACATGCAACATTTTCTGAACCAACACATCAACCAAGCAACTCTCCAAACAAATATAAGTGAAGTAAGAGAGTACTTTCTATAAAAGAACTAATAGCTCTGAACAAGAGATACATGAAAACCAAGAGCTAGAAGCTAAACAGTGCGAAAACTGAATACTCAACAATATAAGTGAAGAATAGGAGTATTCAAATGAAAAAGCGGAGCGTGTCTCTCTCCCAAACAAGATAGATAGGATCCAATATTGATATGATCAGAAAATAAAAATAACAAACTAAAAATAAAAGCACACAGACGCTCCAAGAACAGCACATATGATGTGAAAGAATTAAAATATAGTTTCACTAGAGATGACCTGATAAGTTGTTGATGAAGAAGGGGATGCCTTGGGCATCCCCAAGCTTAGACGCTTGAGTCTTCTTGAAATATGCTTGGGTGACCCACGGGGGCATCCCCAAGCTTAGGCTCTTCACTCTTCTTGATCACATTATATCATCCTTCTCTCTTGACCCTTGAAAACTTCCGCCACACCAAACTTCTCATAAACTTCATTAGAGGGGTTAGTACTCAAAAACATTAATCCACTTTGGTTCTGTTGTGACACATTGCAAGAACTCAATAAAACATTAGCTACAGCCCTCCACGTCTAGAAAGCCTTACTTAAAGTCCACAAGAGACAATGCAAAAAAAACAGAGACAGAATCTGTCAAAACAGAACAGCCAGTAAAGATGAATTTTTTCGAGGCACTTCCGTTGCTCAAATCAGAAAACGCGAAACTAACGAAAGATGCGTACATATCTGAGGATCACGCACAATTTTTTCAGAATTTTTCAATTTTTCTGGAATTTATAAAGCTCAAAATGGTGGACAGCAAAAATCTGTCCCTGTGCAGAAATCCAAATCTAGCATCATCTAATCATTAGAGACTCTTCTTGGCACAACAATTCAAAAAAGTAAAGATACAAAGGAGTTGTTACAGAAGTAAGCAGCTCCTTGACTCAAAAAGCAAAGAAAAATTTCAGAAATAAAACATGGGTTGTCTCCCAAGAGCGCTTTTCTTTAATGCCTTTTAGCTAGGCTTGATAGTTTTAATGATGCTCTCATGAAAATAGAAAATGAAGCAAAAGGAGCATCAAGAAGCAAATTCAAAACACATTTAAGTCTAACCCACTTCCTATGCATAGGAATCTTGTACACAAATAAATCCAAAGAACAAAGTGACAAGCATAGGAAGATAAAACAAGAGTAACTTCAAAATTTCAGCATATAGAGAGGTGTTTTAATACCATGAAAATTTCTACAACCATATTCTCCTCTCTCATAATAATTTTCAGTAGCATCATGAACAAACTCAACAATATAACTATCACATAAAGCATGCTTTTCATGATCTACAAACACATAATTTTTATCAAGCTCAAAAATAGTGGATTAAAACTTTCAAACCCACTTTTAACATTTTATAACAAGATGATTGATCAATCTCAAAAGATATGGGACTCCTAGATAAAGTCAAGACCTCTCCAATCCCATTTTCATTAGTAGTACAATTAATATTATCAAGTAACATAGGACCATCATCTAGAGCTTTATCATAAACATTTTCTAAGCAAAACTCTTAGTACCATGCATTTCGAATTAGCACAAATAAAGGATTATCATAAGATTTTCAAATAGCATGGATTATCATAATAACAGTAGCATAATTATTTCACAAGTTTTACTCATAGGAATATTCAAGAGAATCCACAGGAACATAACATTCATCCTCTTTGGTAAGCATGGAGGACAATCAAATAGTGTAAGAGATAAAGAGTTACTCTCATTAGAAGGTAGGCATGGGTAGCTAATCCATTCTTCCCCTTTTGTTCATCACTCTCCTCCTCTTTTTCATCCAATGAGCTTTCAGCTTCAGTAGTAGTTTCTTCTTCCACAGGTTCCTGCAAGACAATGGTCTCTTCTTTTTGAGGATGTCTTTTCTCAAGAAATTCAGTAATATAAGGATTATCATTATAATACTCAAGGCAATATCCAAGCATAGCAAAAGTATCAGATTTATAAGGAGCTTCATCTCTATTTTTAAGCAAAGCTGAAATTTCATAAGCTCCCATAAAGACAAAAAATTCTTCAATTTGCTCAAGTTTATCAAAGTCATAATATCCTCTAGCATAAGAAGCTAAAGTTTCATTATCATTATAATCACATTGAAAAGGGAGGTGTTTATGCTCCCTACAACAACGAGATTCATTAAAGCACCAAGATTCATCATATGTAGAACACAAATCTATAGCAAAATTATGCAGTTTAATTACTTGTAGTGAGAGATGCTTCCCCTTTTCAGACCAAAGGTGTTCATTTAATTTATATTCCTTATCCTTAGTGAGCCATCCTGACAAATAAGATCTAGTTTTCCAGAAAATAGGCATGGCAACAGTTTTTTTAGATTTTCGGTTTTTAAATTTTTATGGATTTTCGGGTATATAAGAAAAATAAAACAAGACAAAAATAAACTAGACAAAAGTAAACTAAAAAAAAACTAACAAAATAAACTAAGCACAATAAACTAGACAAAAGTAAACTAGACAAGACAAAATAAAATAAAAACAGAGAGACAGTAAAGTGTACTCCCCAGGTGAACTTATGAGTAGAGCTATGCTCCCCGGCAACGGCGCCAGAAAATAGTCTTGATAACCCACAAGTATAGGGGATCGCAACAGTCTTCGAGGGAAGTAAAACCCAAATTTATTGATTCGACACAAGGGGAGACAAAGAATACTTATAAGCCTTAACAGCGGAGTTGTCAATTCAGCTGCACCTGGAAAAGCACTAGTAACAGGGGTGATGTGAAAGCAGCAGTAATATGAGAGCAATAGTAACAGTAACACAGCAGCAGTATTAGTAACACAGAGGCAATGGCACCAGAAAATAGTTGATACTACTTCTAATGGCATATAGGACCGAATGAGTATTTGATGATGACAGATGGACCGGGGTTCCCAGCTATCTACACTAGTGGTAACTCTCCAATAACAAGTGTTGGGTGAACAAATTACAGTTGGGCAATTGATAGAATTGAAATAGCATTAAGACAGAACATCTAGTCTATTAATCATACGTAGGCATGTTTTCCATATATAGTCATACGTGCTCGCAATGAGAAACTTGCACAACATCTTTTGTCCTACCAGCCCGTTTGCAGCGGGGCCTCAAGGGAAACTACTGGTAATTAAGGTACTCCTTTTAATAGAGCACCGGAGCAAAGCATTAGCACTTAGTGAAAACATGTGATCCTCATATCTAAACCATCCCCTCCAGTTATCCCAGTTGCTGTCACTCTGGGGCCTCGGGTTCCGGACAGAGACATGTGCAAACAACTTGTAGATACAATCTAAGCAATAATTATAGAGCTTAAATCTAAGATCATGCCACTCGTGCACTAGTGACAAGCATTAAACACAACAAGATTGCAGCAACAATAACTTCACAAACTTATAGATAGACTGATCATAATGTAACAATTCATCGGATCCCAACAAACACAACACCGATTACATCAGATGGATCTCAATCATGTAAGGCAGCTCATGAGATCATTGTATTGAAGTACATGGGAGAGAGAGTACCAACTAGCTACAGCTAGAACCCGTAGTCCATGGGGGAACTACTCACAAACCATCATGGAGTCGAAGTGGAGGCGGTGGAGTCGATGGAGATGGCTCCGGGGGTCAATCCCCGTCCCGGCAGGTGCCGGAACAGGAACTTCTGACCCCCGAAACTTGTCTTCGATGGCGGCGGCGCTGCGGAACCCTTTCTGGAATATGACCGATTGATTTAGGGTTTTCGAGGCAGGAGGATTATATAGGCGAAAGGGCGGCGCGAGGGGGTGGCCGAGTCGGCCTCACCACGTGGTGGCGCCACCCCCCTCCAGGCCGCGCGGGGACATGGTGAGGAGGCCGTGGGCCTCCCCCGGGCTTGCCCTTCTGGCTCCGTGTACGTGTCGGGAAAATAGGAGGTTAGGCTTTTGTTTCGTCCAATTCCGAGAATATTTCCTTAAGTAATTATCTGGAATAGAAAAACAGCAGAAAACAGGAACTGGCACTGTGGCATCTTGTTAATAGGTTAGTCCCAGAAAATACATAAAAATGATGTATAATGCATATAAAACATGTGACATTGATATATAAAACAAGCATGAAACATCAGAAATTATAGATACGTTTGAGACGTATCACTCCCTCTCGGGTACATCTCCGTACAACTGTGGATAAGCTCTCCACCTCATGCTAGAAGACCTCAGAAGACTTGGGAAGTAAGGCGAAGGTGGCGCGGACCGGAGACACAGCTCGTGGGGGTGTCAGCCCCTGTCGGCCCCGCGTCCCCCAACGGTGGACGCTCCCACCTGATCCAAAAGATACGCTAGGCTGAGAAGAGGCCACGTCTCCCCATAAACTAGCTGCGGAGGGTCCTTCATCGACATATCTGACCATTCCAATATCGGTCGGCTGAGAAGAGGCCACGTCTCCCCATTAATCAGTCGGTTTATCGGCATAGCATCTGATTTATCGCCATATCGGCCGATTTAGCGGTCGATTTATCTTATCGGTCAGACACCGAGAAGCGATAAATCAGCCGATTTATCAGAATATCGGAAGATATCTTGAACAGTGTCTATTCCTTTCATCCCCATTTTTCATTGTACTCTCTCAGTGGTACATCTTTTAGTTGTCGTGTAACAACGATTACATGGCTCATAGTTTCCAATTAAAAAAAGTACGTGTATGGGTCAGTCACGAATTTACTTTAAGTCATCTCACAAATAATGTTTTTAGCTGACCCCCCCCCCCCCCCCCCCCAACAAAACTCTAGCCATCATGTTATTATCGCTCTTTGCCGCATCCTCATAATACACAATAGTTTTGGTCAATTATTAGTTTTGCATGATTTAAATCTCTCCCTTCCAAACCCACTCTTTAACCCATAATTATACTATGTCTGTCATTTCCATATGTCAGTTCATGAAACATCACAAGGTTGTTATGGAAAACATTGTTTTGTCATCTTCATTAGTCATACTTTTTCTACAATTTTGCAATTTTCGGTGATGTCTCCTATTTAATTTTAAGAAAAAGAAATGAAATAAAGTTCCTTACAAAATAAAAACCCAAAGAGGCTGACATAAAAGTGTATTTAATCACACGATATCGACGTAGTCGTTTGGCACCTCTATGTCCCATAGAATAATCATATGAGGTTGAACTGAACTCATGGAAACTCTTTGTTGTGAAGATATTAAGTCATAGCATTATACTTTATACACTTTAGAAAGATCTATCAGTCGGTACAATTACCATGGTGTGTTGATCGTGATTTTCTTAATACAACTATGAAAATCCGCTTACTATGATGATATGATGGTTTTCATCTTGTTGCGTATGATCTACTAATAAAAAGAGGTCCTGCTAGATTGATAACCTGATGCTTTTTTATGGGAATTTCTCATATATCTAAATTTCTCTACCATATTGTGCTTACATAAGATATTTTTATATGAAGATAGAATTGTTTTGTGATATATATAGTTATAATCATGATGGCACGTTATAAAGTAACGTCTCGTTAACTTAACCTAATCTCCAAAATTATTTTTCACTGAAAAAATAAAAAAATGTCAAACTTTACCAAGCTCCGTTCATCCTCGACGACAGATAAAATTCTCATAGTGGTGTGAGAGGCACTCATCAATTGTCTATGGTATTGTAGGTATGTTATGTTATTGTGTTCTTCATGATCATGCTAAAGGATTGAGACGGTGTCATAGTGAAGTAAATCCTATTTGCTCTGTCTCATTCTTTTTGTTTTCTATTGGACCAATGCTCATCGCGAGTCATCAACGGACGGTGCAGAGTATTTATGTGTATATCATTTACATATATACTCCCTTTGTTCCAAAATATAAGATATTTTAGATATTTAGTATTTTTCTGATACGGATGTACCTAGATTGTATTAGTGTATAGATTCACTAATTTAATCCATATGTGATCCGTAGTAAAATATTTTAAACATCTTATATTTTGACACGATTAAGCTGATTACCATCAACCATTATATGTACGGAATCTGTATTGTAGAAAATTGTAAGCACAGACCATATCTTCACGTCCAAATCGTCGAGCAACTTCGGCAACACGAACGTGAAATCAGCTAAGCAAGCAGACAAACACCTTGATCCATCTGCTATTAGGTAGCTGAACGCACGATGAGATCGATCCCAACGCGCACGTAGCTACAGTAGCTAGTAACTCACGTACACAACGTGGAGTTTTTTTTTTTGAATTTTTTACCACTTTATAACAGGTCAACAAGCCGGCTCATTAAAAACCTTCCGGTCCCTTTAGATACCCTGGAAGGAAAAGAGTGCGTAAAAAACTTGCTGCCTCACAGAGTACCAATAGTTACGTCGTGTATGATAGTACTTAAAAGGAAACTAGCACTAGTAGAGAACAGGGCATCAGTACCGGTCTTATTGGGCCTTTAGTACCGGTTGTGCAACCGGTACTAAAAGGTCGAGACTAAAGGGGTACCCCTTTAGTACCGGTTGTATATACAACCGGTGCTAAAGGCCCTCCACGTGGCCGAACCTGCGCGGCGCAGCTGAGACCTTTAGTATACCAACCGGTACTAAAGGTTCCTGTTTTTTTTGCCCCCCCTTATTTTTTCAGGGGGGTTAGGTTTTCGGTTTTTTTTCTTTTCGCTTATTTTTCAGGGTTTAGGGTTTCTGTTTTTTTCCTTTTCGCTCATTTTTCAGGGTTTCGGAGGAGATCACGTATAAAGTACTCACTACACATATAAAGTACTCATTACACATATAAAGTACTCTCGTTACATATAAAGTACTCATAATTACAATGGAGATCACCGCTAGCTAGTACATGCATGGAGGGAGTCTATTAATCGACATAGTGGAATTCACCGAATTCATCTACGACATGCGTCAGAATGAATCCCGCCAATTCCTCCGCAATAGCTTTTACGCGGTTTTTTAGTAGGAGCTGGTTCCGCTTCCTTGCCATCTTTAAAAGAAGGAGATCAAATCAGTTATGATCGAAACTAAACATGATTGATGGTAGCAAAATAAAAGTTGTGTATGATGTTTACGTACCTCTCGATTTCTTATACTATTGACTCTCTCATTGACCCTCATGTGAATAAACTCGCAAACGTAGTATCCACATAGTTCCGTCCCCTGTGGTTGTCGCAGACACCACTATACAAGAATTTAATTTAATCAAATAATAATCAAGAGAATGATAATGGTATTAGAAAGATACACAGACCTAGATACGTAGTAGTACTTACGTTGTTAGCCTTGAACTGCAGCTTAGGTTTCCATTCACCGCGTTCTTCCGCGATGAACTTTTTCCAAACCCTGCCCGGAAAAGAAAATGAATTGAGGAGTTATTACTTATACTTTTGATATCCGGAAATGAACGAAAGAGGCCGATATAGTGCGATTGAAATTACCTCTTGAGCATTAGACGCACGCTTTTGTACTCATCTTGATCTCTCCTTAATGAGTCCCAGACTTCAACTTCTCCTTCCTCGAGTCTAATGATTAGCAGAATGAAGTGGTACCTGCGCACATTTATATACGCAGGTATTCAGAACTCATCAATTACACTTAATATCGGGAAAGCAAAATAAAATGTGTACAAGACAGTAACACTCACCCGAAGTTGTAAGGAAAAAGTATTTCCTTTTTGGTACTTTGTCGCTTAAAAACGTTAGCAAAACGTCCTCTTGTCCTCGGGATGGTTAGCTATGGTCTTGACATGAACTTTATCCGGGTCAATGAACCCAATGTCCCAGATTCCTCCCATTCGGCATTCACGAATCTTCATTCTGCATAATAGCGTACAAAAAATGTTGTGAGGATAATTACAAGCAATGAACGAGCTTAACTATAAATAATTAAATTACACGAATAAATTACTTACAGACAATAGCAGCTGATGATAGATTTGTCGAGAGCAAGTTGATTGTACATCTGAAAAAGTTCGGAGAACGCAACCTCCACACCATATTGTCGGAAGTAGTGTTGTTCCTTAACTCCCGCCATGAGACACATTTTCCCTTCTTTTGCGGCGGCCATGTACCAGTTATGCAATTTATATAACTGTGTTGTTAGAGCACTCGGATTTTCGACCAGAGGCAGCCCGAGTTCAAATTTATATTGAATTGTTATCTGCGCTATGGGGTAACCTGTGTCGCCAATGACAACTTCTCCATGCTCGATTTCCCGAGCTTCAGAAGGCACAATGAGCGGGGCGATCGATTGTGCTTCTTGTTCTCCGAGCTGGGCAACTCTTTTCCCGCACGCTTTTTCTTGCTCCATCTGTGAGGAAAGTACCTTTTCAATACCTCGCTCATAGTCTGAAAGGGGCGGTGGTGGAGGGTCATATAGGTTGTCAACGGTGTGATCTTTTACCTCAGTTGGTATAGTCTTCAGAAGTTCCTTTATGGGGTCCAGTCTTGCCTCCAGTCTTTCCTTTTTTTCTGTTCAAAAAAGGCTCTCGCCTCTTCACGTGTGCTCACTTCTAATTCCTCCTGAGTCATCTCGCCAGCTAACTTCTCAGGAGCCTTGACTTCCTTGGTTTTTTTGCACGTTTCTTGACAGGGGACGACGTGAACAGCTTCCGCTTTGTCAAACTACTAGTGGGCGCAGCAGTCGGCTGACGGGACGGCGCGGGCGATGGACTCGCGGTGGGCTCCCAATCGTCGGGGGAGGAGGGTGGACTTTGCTGTGGTGAATTTCTAACCGGAGGAGTCGGTGGCCTTGGCGCCGAGTCTGGAAACTTGATATATTTCTTCTTCCATAGAACGATACCAAGTTCGACTTCTCCCAATGTCTTCTCGCCTTCAGCTCCGGGAATGTCAAGATGCATTGAGTTGAATCCCGACATAACTTTCGTGACCCCGACACGAGCAAATCCAGCCGGAATCTCACCAAAATGGAAGGTTGATCCAAGTTGATGTGGTAAAGCATAGCCATTCGCCACCGGAAAACTAATGTTCTTCATTGGCGCATGTAACTCACAATTTGTCTTCTCCGTGATATCATCCACGGGGTAGCGCGCCGCCGACGGTTCATCAACTGGTTCATCAACTGCAGGATCTTGTAGCTGCGTGGAACCCACGCTGCTTTTCCGCTGAGATGGGCAGACATCGACTGCATGATCTTCTACTCGCGGCTGAGATTCCCTTTGCTGGGTAATTAAGGCCAGTTGCTCCTTCACATCCTGCATCTGGCGTTCTAATGCAGTAAACCTCTCCGCCTCCCTCTTCTTACCTCTGCAATGTTTTCTATAAGTTGCAGCGTGCTCCGGAAACCCTTCAAGAAAACCAACCCCGCCTCCTCTGCCTCGACATCGTCCCCAGTGTTCTTTATTCCCGAGGGCGAGTGAAAGCTCGTCGTCCTCTCTATCGGGAACATATTTTCCCTGTCGGACTAGTTCTATTGCGTCAACTAGTTTTTTGGTGACTCTTGTAATTCTTTTCTTCCATTTTCCCTGTGCAACAATCAGCCCTGTGTCTGGGTCCAACACTGCCCCATGCGCGAACAACCATAACTTGGACCTGTCGGGCCAGTCATCTGTCTGTGGAATGATCCCTTTTTGACGCAGCTCGTTTTCATAGGCTTCCCACTTAGGCACGGCAGTCTTGTAGCCACCTGAGCCCAAACGATGGAAATATTTCTTCTTCTTAGCATTCAACTTATTTTGTTTCGATCGGGCCACAGCGACGGCCGATTTCTTATACGCCACAAATTCAGGCCAGTCATCTTTTAGCTTCTCTAGATGTCCAGTGAAATCTGGAGTTTTTTCTCATATTTTCTCCACAATGATTTCTTCCAGTTGTTGAATTGCTCGGCCATCTTGCTAAGAGTCCACTCCTTGACTTTATCCTTCCTCCTCTGTGGGAGATCTGCCGGTAGGCTGAAAGAACCCAATATCGACTCCCAAAGGGTTTCTTTAATTCTGTCCTCGACATATTTTGCGCCAATGTTTTTTTTCTTCGGCTCATTCCATTCTGCAACGGTGATCGGGACCATGTCCCTTACAAGAAATCCGCATTGAGCTATATATTTAGTGGAGATTCCATCGGGTTTCTCCGGTTTGCCTTTTATGCTAACTTCGTCGATCGACAACTTTGCACCATCCGGCAGCTTTAACCCTTGGGCCGGGCCTCGTTTACGGATTGACGTAGATCCAGAGGGCTGAAAGAAAAATGTTTCGTTAATAAGTGCGCATATAAATCAATTAATGCATCTAGCTAGTGATCAACAAGACTTAATATATACCTTGCCGGAGTTCTCTACGGAGTTTTCTAACGGCACTTCTTCTTCGTCGTCGTCTCTGAAGTTTTGTAACTCAAGTCCCTCACCGGAGTCGTTCAAGCATTTCGCGCTGAAATCTTCGCCGTCTTCTTCGTCGGAATCTTCTCCATCGGAATTGGGTCCAAGGGTCTTATCAAATATAAGTGCTTGAAAGCGTTCTTCTTTCTCCAAGTCTCGGATGAAGTCCGGGGCGTCGATGATGGGGGCATCGTCCTCCATAGCTCAATGTCACTGCAAATTTGTAATTCATAGCAAACAACTGTAAATTTCTTATACACAATAATATTGCAACTAAAAATAACATTGCTTTGATAAATTTCCAAACTTTGCTAAAATTTCTTATACACTAATAAAATAACTTTGCTAGTAAAATAACAATATTGTAACTAAAATGACTTAGCAAAATTTTCAAAATTGCTAACTTTCAAAAATTGCTAAGTTTCAAAATTGATAAGTTTCAAAATTGCTAACTTTCAAAATTGGTACACTAAAAATTGATAACCTCAACAATAATAATTAAGCTAAACAAAATGACTTCAAACTTAGAATTTATACACATATTCACATATTCACATATTTACTAAAATAATAAAATGACAATTCACATATTTACTTAAAATTTTCTAAATAAATTTACTAAAATTCACACTAATAAAATGACTTTACTAAAATTTGCTACACTAATAAAATAAATTCAATAAAATTTCCTAATCATGTATGAGTACTAAAATGACTCCACTAAAATTTTCAAAATTGCTAACTTTCAAAAATTGCTAAGTTTCAAAATTGCTAAGTTTCAAAATTGCTAACTTTCAAAAATGCTAACTTTCAAAATTGCTAGTATAATAAAAATGACTTCAAACTTATAATTTATACACATATTCACATATTCACATATTTACTAGAATAATAAAAATGACAATTCACATATTTACTAGAATAATAAAAATGACAAAATGAAAAAAATTCTATGACTAACAAAATGAAAAAACAGTAATGAAAAACCAGTAATGAAAAAACAGTACAATAACAAAATGAAAAAAAAAACTTACCGGAGATGTCCAAGGCGACGATGGCGCGTGGTGTGGTGGAGGCTGAGGCGCGGTGGTGGAGGCCAGCGCCGGAGCAGCGCGGGAGGCGACGGCGCGCGGTGATGGAGGGTGGCCGGAGCAGGGGCGCGTCGTGGAGGCCGGCGCAGAGGCGGCGGAGAGCGCCGGAGCAGGGGCGGCGGAGGGTGGAAGCAGGGGGCACGCGGAGGACGCGGAGCAGGGGTCGTACGTGACGGGGGAGGCCGGAGTCCACTGGAGCAGGGGCACGCGATGACGGCAGAGGGCTTCGCCGGAGTCGTCGAGGAGCGAGGCGTCGCGAGGCGGAGCAGGGGACTTCATCGATTTGGGGATCAAATTGCGTCGATCCCCTCACTTAACTGCATTCAAAACCCCTTTAGCACCGGTTGTACTCTGCAACCGGTACTAAAGGGTCTTTAGTACCGGTCCCTTTAGTACCGGTTGCAGAGTACAACCGGTACTAAAGGTCAATTTTGGGCCGCGCAAAATTTCGCGGGAGAAGCCCAACCCTTTAGTACCGGTTGTATTTTACAACCGGTACTAATGGGCCTTTTATTTATTTTTTTTCTGTTTTTTCTATTTGGTTTCTGTTTTGTTTTTTCTATTTGGTTTTTGTTTTGTTTTTTCTATTTGGTTTATGTTTTGTTTTTTTCTCTAGTTTCTTTTTATTTTATATCTATGTAATTTAATTGTCTTAAAATTTATAATAATTATCTATTTATTTTAGAAACATCGTTAACACCAACGACGTCAATTCTCTAGTTTCTTTTTTCTTTCTTATGTTTCCTATTTTTTATATCTATTTAGTTTTTTTTTTCTCTAGTTTCTTTTTCTTTAATGTATATTTAATTTAATTGTCTACAAAATTGTAATAATTATCTATCTATTTATTTTCTATAAAAATGGACCCGAGCTATGTAACTGGATTAAATAAAGGTTTCTGAATATGAATTTGAATAACTTGTGCATACTTTTGAATCTGACAAAAACGGACCACACAGTTAAATAAAAGGATACATTATTAAACATCACTAACAGTTACATAAAAGGATACATTATTACACATCACTAACAGTTACATTACTACATAAACGGACCACACAGTTACATAAAAGGATTAGGAGGAACGGCGGGAGGAGCCAGCCCCGTTCGCGGCCGCCCGATTCTCACGCGCACGTTTGCGACGGAGGGCAAGATCCATGGAGGATGAGTCTTTCAGCGCCCAATCCAGCTCGGAAGCCTCCTTCGCCTTGAGCTGGCAGGCAGTTCTGGCTCGCTGTACACGGTCATCGTGGACGGACTGGAAGGAGGCTTCAAGGGCCTCCTGCATCTGCGGCCCGCCGCGCTCTTCCCCATGGTCGCTCCAGTCGAAGTCGTCGTCGTCATCCTCCTCGTCGGGAGGGGCGGCGGCGACTGGTGGAGGTACGGCCGCGGATCCCCACGCCACCCCTACGGCGTACGCATCCTCGTCGGGGTCAGGGACGTCGGACCACGCGCGCTCGTACGTCCTCCGCACCTCCTCCGGCACCGGAGCAGGAGGCCGGTAGGAGGGCATTCCTCTCCACGCCAGGCTCGTGGGCATACGGCGGGATAGGCTCCCGCGGTAGCGCCCAAGCGCGCTCTGCCGAGCACGCTCGACCTCGTCCAGAAGGCGCTGCGGCGGGCGTGGCGGATCCATCTCGTGGAGACGATGCGTTCGTGGCTAGGAATGGTGGATTAGGGTTTACCCCGTCGGCGACAATATATAAAGACCTCCAGGGCAGCGCTAGGGGAAGATACGTGGCTAGGGCAGCGCTGGGGGAGGACACGTGGCTCCGCAAAGCCCGACTTTAGTCCCGGTTGGTGTTACCAACCGGGACTAAAGAAGCACACGGATCGTGTGTTTCTTTCAAGCGCTTGTGAGACGTTGGATCAGGGGTGTGTTTCTTTTGAGGGATTGTGAGCTGTTGGATCAGCAGTATCACGACCACTTCGTGAGCCACATGACCCGGTTGGTGTTACCAACCGGGACTAAAGAAGCACACGTACCCTATATATAGCCCACCTCCCGTAATTCCAGCGTCACTCACTCACTCACACAAAACATTCCAGCGTCACTCGGAGAGGCATCTTTGGGCAACCAGCGGCAAGACGTCTCTGATGACCTGCGACCGTTCCAAACGGTTGCAGATAACCAGAGATGTCTTGCCGGACGGTTGTAGATCATCAGAGACGTCTTACCGCTGCTTGGATCGAAGTGGCGCTTAAACACAAAACATTCGGGTTCCCTAGCTACGTCCTGCAACCGTTTGGTCGGATCCAAGCAGCGGCAAGACGCTCTGATGATTAGCAACATCCCCAACACTTGTTGCAAATCATCAGAGACGTCTTGCCGCTCTCTGGATCGAAGGCCGATTTGCCGTCTCACGACCACGCGATTGTGTTGGTAAAACTGCAGCTGATTGACATAGTGTTTAGATCTCTCTTCTGAGTTTTCAGGACATAGTTACATAAAAGGTTTAATACATTATTACACATCAGCAACAACATCCCTATCTAGTGTTCACTTTTTCTTCTTGTGTGTCCCTTTCTTCTGAATGCGCCGTAGTCATGGACATTCTTCATCATTTAACACGATGCTTGGGTCAGTTTTCACTTTGAAGGGCAGAATTTCGTCAAACTTATTGTAATCTTCTGACATGTCTGTCTTGTCCTCCACTCCCACGATGTTTCTTTTTCCTGAAAGAACTATGTGGCGCTTTGGCTCATCGTATGGTGTACCGGCTTGCTTATCTTTTCTTTTTTTCGGTCTGGAAGACATGTCCTTCACATAGAAAACCTGAGCCACATCATTGGCTAGGACGAATGGCTCGGTACGGTACGCAAGATTCTTGAGATCCACTGTAGTCATTCCGTACCGCCGGTCTATCTCTACCCCGCTTGACAGGTTGACCCATTTGCACTGAAACAAAGGGATCTTAAAAGAAGGTCCATAGTCAAGTTCTCATATCTGTTGTATGCAACCATAATATGTGTCATTTGTCCCATCGTCGTTTGTTGCATCAAAGCGGACACCACTGTTTTGGTTAGTGCTCTTTTTGTCTTGGGTTTCCGTGTAAAATGTATTCCCATTTATCTCGTACCCGTGGAAAGTCAATATAGTCGAAGATGGTGACTTGGCCAACAAGTATAGCTCTTCTCCAACAGTGCTGTTATTAATGAGATGTGTACGCAACCAACTGCCGAAAGTATCCACGTGTTTCCCTTTAATCCAGAAGTTAGTCTCCTCCGGGTATTGGGAGCGTAAAATATCCATGTGTTTCACGATATACGGAGCCACCAATCTGGAATTTTGTAGAACTGTGTAGTGTGCTTGAGTGAAAGAATGCCCGTCCATACATGTTGTTGCTTTCTTTCCTAGCGTGCCTTTTCCACGCAGTCTCCCCTCATGGCGCGATTGAGGAACACCGATCGGCTTAAGATCAGGAATAAAGTCAACACAAAACTCAATGACCTCCTCTGTTCCATAGCCCTTGGACATGCTTCCTTCTGGCCTAGCACGGTTATGAACGTATTTCTTTAAGACTCCCATGAACATCTCAAAGGGGAACATGTTGTGTAGAAATACAGGACCGAGAATGGAAATCTCTTCGACGAGGTGAACTATGAGGTGCGTCATAATATTGAAGAAGGACGGTGGAAACTCCAACTCGAAGCTGACAAGACATTGGACCACACCCGTCTGTAAACTTGGTAGAGTTGCTGGATCGATTACCTTCTGAGAAATTGCATTCAGGAATGCACATAGCTTCACAATGGGTACTCGAACGTTTTCCGGTAGAAGCCCCCTCAATGCAACCGGAAGTAATTGTGTCATAATCACGTGGCAGTCATGAGACTTCAGGTTTTGGAACTTTTTCTCTGCCATGTTTATTATTCCCTTTATATTCGACGAGTAGCCAGACGGGACCTTGATACTGCTCAGGACTTGAAAAAAGATCTCCTTCTCTTCTTTGGTAAGAGCGTAGCTGGCAGTACCTTGGTACTTCTCTGGATTCAGGTTGTCTCGTTCGTGCGTACTTTGCTGGTCCTGCCGTGCATTCGATGTATCTTTCGTCTTCCCATACACGCCTAAGAACTTAGCAGGTTCACGCAAAGATTTTTCGTCACGTGCATCACGTCGATTGCAGAGCGAACCTCTAGGATTTTCCAATAGGGTAAATCCCAAAATATAGATTTCTTTTTCCACAAGGGTACGCGCTTGTTAGCGTCTTTTGGAACATTTAGACTGCCAGGACCCTTTCCAAATATTACTTCCAAATCCTTGACCATGCCATATATAACATCACCATCAGGGCGTGTAGGCTTCGTTCGGTTATCTGTCTCACCTTTGAAATGCTTGCCTGGCTTTCTTACGGGATGTCTGTTTGGAAGAAATCGACGATGACCAAGGTACACATTCTTGTTACCTAAATATATAATGTCAGTCTTATCTAAACAGTGCGTGCATGCATTGTATCCCTTGTTTGACTGTCCTGAAATGTTACTAAGAGGAGGCCAATCATTGATGGTTACAAACAGCAACGCTCGTAAGCCAAATTCCTCCTGTTTGTACTCATCCCACGCACGTACGCCTTCGTCAGACCACAACTGTAAAAGTTCGTCAACTAATGGCCTCAGATACACATCAATATCGTTGCCGGGTTGATTCGGGCCTTGGATAAGCACTGGCATCATAATATACTTTTGCTTCATGCACAACCAAGGAGGAAGGTTATAGATACATAGAGTCACGCACTAGTACAAAACGACACATCGGAAACGGGCCAAAAACCCCTTCGGCAACGGAGAAAGGGTCCATGTCCCCGCCTCTGTCACTGATGTGAAGCCTCACAATGGCAACAGAGATTTTTATCGTTTGCAATTAGTTTAGCAACGGGCATAATATATAACCGTTGCTTTTAGTCTTTACATCAGATACGGAGATTAGTTTTTGACCGTTTGTAATGAGGGCTAAAGGAAACAAAAAAAAGCCGGTGACGCCTGCTGCACCGTCGACAGAGCCCTGTGGTTCCTGCTTGACGGCCGCCGGTTCTTCACCTTCCTCTTCGCCCAGCTTCATTGTGTGGTCTTCTTCTACCTATTTAGTACTGCACAAAAGTCTTGCTCCTGGAGGCACCGGCTTCAGTGGACCGTGTGGACGGAGCCCCGCTCCTATGTCTTCACGGCCGCCGCATAGTCTCCAGGTTTCCTCCTCGCCCTAAAGGAGATGAAAAAAATCAAAATGTAAGCTCCTTCATCTCTATACACAAGACATATGCTTCTTCGTCGGCATTACAGAAAATATAGAACTAATTACAACTAGAACATAGCCTAAACAATGCCTCATATATAGGTAGATTGGACACACAAATTTCAGGGATGGAGCAAGCGAGCCAAGTAGGATGCACAAGATCGATGTGTATTTGTGCATATCACAAGGATCACTAGCGCCACCCCTGGATCACACGGTGTCACCTAATTTTAATCATTGGCATAACAGAAACAAAGCTAAAATCAGACCAAATGCCTACTAAAAACATAGCAAATCTATGGATAAACAATTAGCTACTTACAACTAGAAAACAGCTAAAATCTATGTGTAAACAATGCCTACTAAAAACAGAGCAAATCTATGGATAAACAATTAGCTACTTACAACTAGAAAACAGCTAAAATCTATGTGTAAACAATGCCAACTAAAAACAGAGCAAATCTATGGATAAACAATTAGCTACTTACAACTAGAAAACAGCTAAAATCTATGTGTAAACAATGCCTAATAAAAACAGAGCAAATCTATGGATAAACAATTAGCTACTTACAACTAGAAAACAGCTAAAATCTATGTGTAAACAATGCCTACTGAAAACAGAGCAAATCTATGGATAAACAATTAGCTACTTACAACTAGAAAACAGCTAAAATCTATGTGTAAACAATGACTACTAAAAACAGAGCAAATCTATGGATAAACAATTAGCTACTTACAACTAGAAAACAGCTAAAATCTATGTGTAAACAATGCCTACTAAAAACATAGCAAATCTATGGATAAACAATTAGCTACTTACAACTAGAAAACAGCTATCCAACTGAACTGGGGTCTTACATTAGGCGAGGCGGGCTCGCTTAGCGTCACCGCCGGCGACGGAGCTAGCGCCGGCCTCCCCTGGCGGCGCCTTGCCCTCGCCGTGGACCAAAGAGAGGGCTATGGCGGCCCGGAGGTCAGACTGGTAGACCGCCTCCTCGGCGCGTTCGACCTGGGTCGACGCCTCGGAGAGGAGGACCGCCGCCTCCAGATCGGCCTCGCCCTGACGACGCTTGGCGTCCTCGCGCTCGAAATCGGCGCGGGAGAGTTGGCAAGTGATCTCCAGATCACGATCCTCCTCCTCTTCCTCTTCCTCTTCCTCCTCGTCGGAGGACGAGGACGAGGAGGAGGAGGAAGACGGATGGCGGTCGGGGTACATCGCCTGGCGGATCTCGCGGTAGCTGCAATGGTGGCCAAATGAGCGGGTGCGGCCGGAGCCTTCGCCGTGCGGACGAGCGCCAAGGCTGCGGGACCGGCCCGCGGGGGACGGATCGGCGGCGGCCTGTTCCGCAAGCTCGTCCCGCAACACCAGCTGACGCTGCTGCTGCCTGAAGGCCCGGAGGGTGGGGCGGCCGTGGCCGCGGTCATGGCCGCGATGGCCGGATCTACCAGCGCCGACGGTGGAAGCCATGCGAGAGAGTGGAGAGAGAGGAGACTGTGCGGCGGCTAGGGTTGGAAGTGAGTGAGAGTGAGAGTGAAGGGCATAGTAGGTTCTTATAGACCAGCTGTCGGGCTGCTTCTAATGGCAACGGAGATTACGAAACTGTCCGTGTGCGAGGAGCACACATCGGTAACGGAGGTAAACTAACCTCCGTTGCCAACATATATTCCACTATTCACCCGTTGCCGATGTTGTGGGCCTGCTTTACGGCCCAGTGCGGGCACGCGGGGGATGTCGCGATTTACCGTCGCCTAACTCCTGCCGTTGCCATAGAGGGGTATCCGATGTGTCGTTCTGTACTAGTGACGGCCAGGTGCTATGACTGCTGCTCTGCTCCCAAACGGATTCAAGCCATCTGTACTTAGACCAAACCTTAAGTTCCTTGCATCAGCTGCAAATTCCCCAAACGCATTGTCGATGTTTCTCCACTGAGACCCATCAGCGGGGTGTCTCAGCATCTCATCTTCCTTACGGTCTTCTTTGTGCCATCGCAACAACTTGGCATGCTCTTTGTTTCGGAACAAACGTTTCAACCGTGGTATTATAGGAGCATACCACATCACCTTCGCGGAAACCCTCTTCCTGGGGCTCGGCTCGCCCTCAACATCACCTGGGTCATCTCACCCGATCTTATACCGCAATGCACCGCATATCGGGCATGCATTCAAATTCTCGTACTTCTCACCGCGGTAGAGGATGCAGTCATTGATGCATGCATGTATCTTCTCCACCTCTAATCCTAGAGGGCAGACAATCTTCTTTGCTTCGTATGTATTGTGCGGCAATTCATTATTCCTTGGAAGACTCTTCTTAAATATTTGTAGCAACTCCTGAAATGCTTGTCAGATATTCCATTATTTGTCTTCCACTGCAGCAATTCCAGGGTGGTACCCAGCTTTTTCTGGCCATCTTTACAATTTGGGTACAACAATTTTTTGTGATCCTCTAACATGCGCTCCAACTTCGACCACTCGTTTTCACTTCCGCACTTCATCTGTTCACCAAGAATGACCCGACGAAGATCATCATCATCGGACTGATCAACAATGACCTCGAGCTCAACTTCGTCTTCCCCCATTGTAGTATCACCGTGTTCAGAGAACACAGGATAGTTGTCATCATCCTCTTCTTCAGGGTCTTCCATTATTACCCCTCTTTCTCCATGCTTGGTCCAACAAAAATAATTGGGCATGAAGCCTTGTCGCAACAAGTGGAAGTGTATGGTTCTTACGCTCGGGTAATTCCTCGTATTCCGACATTCATCACATGGACAAATCATAAAACCATTCTTCAGCTTGTTTAACTTATCCACATCGAGAAAACGATGCATGCCATCAATGAACTCGGGACAGCGTCGATCACCGTACATCCATTCTCGGCTCATCTGCATTACATAAATACATCAAAAACCATTACACCAGCTAAATAATGAATAGAGATACGTGACCAAATTAATTTATACAAGTTCGTCACATTAAAATCAAAGTAGAGTAGTGCCCAAATGTAATACATAGTTCTCACGAAACATACATCAATCGAAACTAACATACAACTATCTAAAGAATTTAAATCCAACAACAAATGCGATCAGAATCGCAACCAAGGTAACTATTGAACCAACAACATAATGATACCAAGCCTCTTGACTAATGGCATATTTTCTAATCTTTTTAAGCTTGAAGCGCATTGCATCCATCTTCCTCTCGTGAGCAGCGACGACGTCGGCAAGCTCGACCCCGTGAGCATCAACGATGTCGGCAATCTTCAAGTCCAATTCCATCTTCTCTTCTAGGCATTGGAGACGAAGATCTGCACTTATCTTCAATTTTGCTCTCAAATCATCGTTTTCTTTTTTAAAATACTCGACAATAGGGTCGGCCGGAATTTCCGGTTCAACTACCTCCTAAATAAAAATATATCTACGTCAAGTTGGTCGGCATGATTGTTATAAACACGAAACAAAATAAATAGTTAAAAAGATATACCACATCCGAATCATAGACCGGACAAGGGCCGACGGGGACAGATATCAAAACCATGACACTATACAGATATAAAAAAAACATAAGAAAATTATACAAGAAATAATTATGCATTTAAATCATATAACTAACAATTTTTAAAATAAAAGATAAAAAAGAGGCTCACCGAGGTGGTGTCGGTGACGGAGCGGCGCGGGCGATCGACGGCGGTGAGGAAGGGGACACTATATAAAACCACAAATTATACTTTAATTTGAGCTCAAAATGCATATAAAACAAATGAAATCCCTAACTTAGGCATTTCATCAAACACCTTGCAAGCACCACCAAAATCAAACTTGCTAAACTTGCACGAAAATGAGCTAAACTTGAAATGCCGGAAGAGAAGATGAAGAAGTTGCTAACCCTTGTATAGGGTGCCACCAATCTTGACAAATGTTGGAGAAAATAGCGGTGAACTAGAGCTTGGGAGAGCTTGGGAGAGAGGAAAAATGGAGTTGGGTCGAGTTGCTTCAAATGGAGCTGGCTCGGGGTGGAAGAAGGGTTTATAGTGCCCGAAACCTTTAGTACCGGTTGGTAATAACAACCGGTACTAAAGGTCTCGCCGTGGGGCCACCAACCGCGGCCGCATGTGCCGCGTGGCCTCCAACTCTTTAGTACCGGTTGCTAACAACAACCGGTACTAAAGGCTACCCTTTAGTACCGGTTGTTATTAGCAACCGGTACTAAAGGTGTGCCCCTGCTTGCACACGAAGCAACCGGTGCTAATGCCCCCTTTAGTACCGGTTTCACCAAAGCCTCCTTTTCTACTAGTGTAGGGGTTCATCGACCCAAATACAAGAACTCCTAAAAAGAAAACTTGATTTAGCTAGCTCGTGAGCCACCTGATTTGCTTCCCTTGGACAATACTTAAATTGAATTGTATCAATAGACGATACCAAATCCACGCAGTCTGCAAAAATCACCGCTGATTCGTTCCACCAAACCTCTTCTCCTGTGCATGCCTCTACCGTCTCAATTGAATCTGTCTCCATTAAAACATTATTGCAGCCCTTGTTAACAGCAAACGAGAGGCCTTCCTTCATTGCCAATGCCTCCGCCATGGCTGCTGAAGCGACGTATGGAAGAAAACTGTTTTTTGCCGCCACAAAGTTACCATGGAAATCTCGAAGGACAATCCCAATTGCACCTTCATGCACGTCCTCATGGAAAGACGCATCGACATTGATCTTTAGCTGGCGCGGCTCTGGTCTCTTCCATCTCGTATTTGCTTCCACTTGGTTCTTTGCACCTGCACGGCCATAATTTGTTGTAATCGATAGAATTGAGGTCCTGCATTTGTGTATAGGCGGAACATCTTCCCCATGAGTCCTACGCCTCCGAATCCACCATAAGTACCAGCATGTGACAGAAACTGTCTACTTCAGATCAATAAAATCTATCCCCGGTAGCGATGTATTGTTGCTACATCAAAGGAATTCCAAAACTGCTGATCCAGCTCTGTCCGCATGCAACGCATGTTCTATTCTTTCATGTAAGCCCAAAGAAGACCACAATTCTTTAGCAGTTGAACACTGAAACAAAAGATGTAGGATATCTTCCGGCCCCTGATTGCAAATGGGACACTCACCACTAGTACCAATATGTCGATTTGCCAAGATACATTTGAGGGGGAGAATACCATGTAATGCACGCCACACAAAAATCTTTACTTTACTCGGAATTTTCAGTTTCCAAAGGGACTTCCAAATAGGATTATTGGCTGATGCCCCTGGCAGTGCTAGCTGATTTGCACTAGGTCCGAACTGGTGTTTCCACTGAAGGTGGTAGCCAGACCTGACAGTATAACGCCCATGTTTCGTGTGTTTCCAAGCAATGAATCATCGAAGCCTTGGATAATTACCGGAATTTGGAGAATCCGACCAATATCCGCTGTACAGAAAATATCAGTTAAAAGTTCTTCATCCCAGCTTCTCGTGAGGGGATCTATCAGCTCCGAGACCTTAGTGTAAACCATAGTTCCTCTTGAAGATATAACCTTGCTGTCCGCACTGGAGGGTATCCATGGATCATGCCATATGTTAATTTGTTCGCCGTTTCCAACTCTCCAAATCATTCCTCTCTTGAAAGTAGATAGACTGGCCAACAAACTCTGCCAAGTAAAGGAGGACCCTGCTTTCGGTCCAACAATTAAGATATTACCGCTAGGATAGTATTTTGCTCGAAGAACTCTTGCACATAAGGATTCAGGTTCATTCATAGCAAGGTTAAAAGAATGGAAATCACGAAAACCCATACCTCCTTCATTCTTAGGGTAGCATAGTTTCCACCATGCTAGCCAGTGCATTTTGTTGCTGTTCTCATCATCGCCCCACCAGAATTGGGCAATTGCATCCATCATCTTTTTACAAACTACCATGGGTGTTTGGAAAACTGACATAGCATACACAGGGATAGCCTGTGCTACCGCCTTTAGGAGAATTTCTTTACCGCCAATAGAAAGCATTTTTTCTTTCCATCCATTTATCCTTTGAATTATCCTCTCCACAAAACTTAAGAAGCAATCACTTTTATCAGCTCCTACAATAGCGGGAAGGCCTAAGTACTTATTGGAAATTGCCTCGGTGTCGATTTGCATGCACGTACAACTTGTAGTTGTGTACGCAATTATTTTTATATGTCAGGTACGTACCTGGTTAGCTAGACTTCTAATTGCACACGCCATTAATACGTGACAACAAAATTGTGTTGGACAAGGTTAATTAAAAGGTTACGTCGATCTTTCATTAAATCTTAACCGTATATTTTAGATCTAACTATCAAAATTAATTTAAATGATGTGGCTTAACGTGGTGTCTCTATTAGACATCCGTACATTACTTTTAGTATATAATCGAATAGAATAGAATAGATGGTGTTGGTCGGTCTATTTTGATCTTGACTCTCTCATCCCGACAGGAAACTTAAAGCAGAGTAATTGGATGGCTCTGCACTCCAACTTACACATAAGAAAATATCATATGCCTAAGATTTGGCAAGATACTGCGGAAAATATGGTTGTAAATTATAGATTCACTTTGCATATTGATCATCCTGTATTGAGCAGTCAATGGCGAGTACAAAGTAAATGTGGAAAGACAATATGGATGACACGGTAAAAATTCTTTGTGAGCCAACTATTTAGTTACTGAGAATTGGCAATATACTAAATCGAATGTTAAGTTGGTGTGGTTGCTGCCACTATATCATCCGCCATACTTAATACTCATGTATATTGCTTTTACTATATAGATAGATAATAGATAGAGGATAGATAGATGTCATATACAACGTAACTTTGGGTGTCTTTTCTCAACAACAACAAAATACCACATGTGAGCCACCTATCCTACTCTGACGTCCACTTCTACAGCCATTTGCATCTTTCCTTGTTCAGCGACCTCTTCTTTCCCGCGCGCGCTCGGCTATATATTCGAACGCAAGATATCATCTCAGCAAACACACTTGTTTTGAAACGAGGCAGCCATGGTAGCCTCCACCCTTGCCATTGCCGCTGCCCTCTTTTGCCTCCTCGCCGCGCACGGCTGCTGCGCCAGGCACACTAGCCACTCTGCTCTGGCCACCAATGTCTCAAGCAGCAGCCCCAGCTCCGTCGGCTCAAACGGCACCAATGTCGTGGCCGGCACGGTCTGGCTCGGCGCCCGGGCGACCTGGTACGGCGCCCCCACCGGCGCCGGCCCCCTCGACGACGGCGGCGCGTGCGGGTTCAAGGACGTGAATCTGCCCCCGTTCAACTCCATGACCTCCTGCGGCAACGAGCCCATCTTTAAGGACGGCAAGGGGTGCGGCTCGTGCTACCAGATACGGTGCGTCGCGCACCCGGCGTGCTCGGGCGTCCCGGAGACGGTGATCATCACCGACATGAACTACTACCCGGTCTCCCGCTACCACTTCGACCTCAGCGGCACGGCCTTCGGCGCCATGGCCAAGGCTGGCCGCAACGACGAGCTCCGCCACGCCGGCATCATCGACATGGAGTTCAAGAGGTCAGCGTCATTAATTATCTTGTTCTTTGCTAGTAACTAACTTACACCGACCATCAGACCATGACGTCCATCGTTTGCACCTCCACCGCAAAGTTGCCAGCTAGCAGGAGCCTTTGCCTCGTGGACGGCTTTGTACTTTTGCCCAACAAACGGTACAAACCCTTGACGGTGGCAGATAGTTCAACCGCAAAGATTATACGTAGCCAGATTTTTTCTCTTTTTCATGAAGCAGAAAACACCATACCAGCATTGGCGTCAGCATTTATACATACAATACAAACCTTCTTGGTGGCTAGTACGTACTTCATTTTGCTTTTGACATATGAGGCCACACAATCAATTAAGATTGAATTGTAGATTGTGTGCGACACTAAATCTTGCAAAACAGTAGATTGTGCATGACACTGACACTGATACTGAAAATGATATTGAGAACGACACACAAATATCCAAGCACTTCTACTTTCACCTTAAAAAAGAATTTACGTATGCATACTGACATAGCCGACGGCACACATATATGCACTAGAGAATAGAGATGGAAATCAAGAAACTCAGTTTGGTGCAAATTGCAGGGTGCCGTGCCTCTACCCGGGCTGACTGTGACGTTCAAGGTGCAGCACGGGTCGAACCCTAACTACTTGGCGATCCTCGTGGAGTACGAGGACGGCGATGGTGACGTGGTGCAGGTCGATATGATGGAGTCCCGGCGGGGGACGGCCGGCCGACGGGTGTGTGGATTCCCATGACGGAGTCGTGGGGCTCCATCTGGCGGAACGATAGGTACCCGCCGTTCCAGGGGCCCTTCTCGCTGCGCATCACCAATGAATCTGGCAAGACGCTCGTCGCCGACCAGGTCATCCCCGCCGACTGGAAGCCCAACACACCTTATAGATCCTTTGTCCAGTTCAACTGATTCGGTTCATCCGTTCCGTGAGTGGATATGGTGAGACGTCGCTTGTGACGTTTAGTGCATGTTTAAGGCATGTATAATAAGGTGGCGTACGATACATGTTTACGGCACGTATAATGGAATAACGTCCGGCTTCACTTAAAGTTGCCACATTAAAAATTTATTGAGTCGGAGGAGAGAGAATGAAGAAAGAAAATATTGTCTTGTCTTATCTTATAGATTGATCTCTTAAACATCAAGAGAAGACTATTTTATCTTATTAACTCAATTTCACACTAAAATTTAATGAATTTCCGTTAATTATAAGAGATGAAACCAAAAGATAATGCATTATGCGATTTATATTTACTGTCTTCTCCACATGGCGTGGAGGACTAAGAAAAGACTTGTCCTTTTTCCCATAGTACAAAGAGTAGATAAATGGAGGCCGAGCTACATGAAACTTTTTATTTTTAAAGTTTTAAAAAAATATGAAAAGACAATCTGGATGTAGAGAATGGTGTATTCTACCAATGTATAAAATATTAAGTAGAAATATGTCGTGGAGCTCAACGGCAACAGAATCGGAGCGCGGTGGCAGAACTTTGCCGGATTCCGGTGAGTCGGGGCTAGTCCCGTGATCAGGGGCGGATCTAGTGGGGGTGCCATGGCACCCCCTCCAAAATCCAATCTTTCAATTACTTACTTAGTATTTGGACTAATTCTATGTATATTTTTGGCTAAATATGAAGTTAATAAGCCCAATATTAAGCTTGACACCCCCACTAATCTCATACTAGATCCGCCACTGCCCGTGATGGTGGGGCTGAAATTTCTCTCCCACGAACCGTCACTTCGCTGTTCATTTCACAGGAAAAATTGACCTCCAAATCTGGACATATAGGCCACTCTGTGTTCCAATATCCCGCTCCCGGAAAAAAAGATACGGGCAAACCGTTTTCAGGATCTAGGTCTTTTTTGCCCACAATCTAAAAAGGACAGTTATTAATTATAGTAGGTGTCAGAGCGTTTTCCAGAATGTGCAAGTCTCGTAGGATCTTTTTTTTTAAACGAAGGCAAAAGTTTTCCCTTATATTAATATAAGAAGAAGGTGACAGGTTTATTAGTGAAAAAAACCGGACGAAAACCATACAACGAACATCAACACCATAGCAAGGTGCCCACACAAACACACAGAGCAACACCTAAAACAGGCAACAATCAGAAGCAACCTGACCACTAAGAAACTCGCCCAACCAATCACAACCACGAACACGAACAGACAACACGACTATCTCAAGTGGGCTCAACAATCAAGTGAAAATAAAACATTTCCTTGCAACGCCAAGCTTCTTACTCGACTTCCTGAGAGACTTCTCCACCTTCATGATTTCAGCATCTGAAGCCATCCCCGCCAAGACGCGAACAATCTCCTTGCCAAATCCAGGGCGAGCCGTCTCCAAATCAAGAAGCAAGTCGCAAACCTCTTCGCCCAACAGAACCTTTGAGCTAGGCGCCAACACACAAGTCTCAGTAACCTGGTCACTCAAAGATGAGGAAGTGACGGGGAGCAATCAAACATCCACTATCATCCGCGGAAGCAGACAACTGGCAGGGCTGAGTTCACCAGCCAGGGTAACAGCCCGTCTGAGAATTGACCACGTACTGCAATCGGTCGTCGTGCAATGCAAGGTTGCCGAAGCTCGAGGCTCTCCAAGCTTTGACCGGGAGCAGAACACAGCTCACTTGCCCTGGTGCCTGTGCCGGCGACTGGTGCTGCAATTACCGGGCACAAAAGCACCTCGGGTTCCTACGGAGGAGGTCGCAGATTGCTCTCCCCACCCACTCGAATGCTATGGCTAGCGCGATCATCTGCTGCTAATCACCGCCGATTCCCTGAAAGATTGGCCTGCGATTCCTTGCCGTCAAGATGCACGCCCAACCAAGAAAGTCTCCAAAGGTGGCTGCTTTCTGGCAGCCTTTCGCCCCAAAAACGCTAGACACTAGGCGCTAGACCGGTGGTAGCCCCTACCACCTCCCCGTTTCCTCACAGTGTTTCTTCACTTTTGTGTACCCTGCACTGCTGCACTTCACCGCACCGCACTGAGCTGCAGCCTGCGTGTCACATAGCACTGACCGACCGTTGCACCACGTCCCAGGCTCAGGCACGTCCTACAAGGTCACGGGCGCACGCGGTCCTAACCAAACCAAGAGGACACGCCGGAGCAGAGAGAGCACCGGAAGCAAGGAGAGTGAGAGTGAGAGCAGGAGACCGAGGAGACGGGAGACTCGCCGTCGTCGCCGACGCGCAAGATGCAGCGCGCGTCCCTTGCGTCCGCGCTACTTCTGATCTGCTTCGTCCTCGTGCAGGTGCAGCCGTCGATGGCGTTCGGCCCCGGAGCTTACATTGCTCGGGTGAGTTTGCTGTATCCCTTCGCGCCCTGGTGCTGGTGCGTGCTTGCTGGTGTTCGTTGGTAGCGCCGTGCCGGAGGTTTATGCTAACGTTTGTTCTTGTGTTCGATGAAATAGCTGCTCGGCGAGGGATACATGGAGGAGAAGATCCCCATGACCGTCGTAGTGCCGTCGGTCCCGGACAACTCCCCACGGCCGGCACCGTCCTCCGCCGCTGTCGCCGCACCCGCGCCCGCGCCAACGACCGCGCCTGCGCCCACGCCAACGACGGTGCCCGGCTCGGAGGACTACATGCCGACGCTGCCGTCAGAGAGGCGGCGCCCCGGCGGGCCGTCCAGCGGCAATGCGGGCGCGCCGGGGCCTGCCGACGGGAAGAGCACCGCCTTCATCAGCAGCAACCCCGCGGTGCCACTCCCAGCCGGGGTCAACGACTCAGCCACCGTCTTGCCCATGCCCACCCCCGGCCAAGAACAACGCCAGGTAATTATCAACCACTAATCGCAAACTTTAACATCTCAAAGCTCATGATTTCTTTAGTTTCTTACCTTTGCTCAACGGCTTTTCACTTTCATTCGCATCTATTGAGCTTTCTTGGTTGGAACGCTTTTGCAGGACGTGGGGATGGGGACGCTGCTTCACGCCACGCCGTTGGTCGTTCCTCTCGTCATGCTGCTGTCCTTCTGGGCTCTCTTCTTTGTGTAGTGAGTAGTAGATGATGGATTCCTCCTACGGTGCATCAATCAATTAGTAATCAGCAGTGCTTTCTCTATCGTCTAGCTGTTCCGATCTCTACGCCTCTAACCATCTGTAAACAAAGTCATTTCTGCTTATTACATGCTTCTTGTCTATTGCCACGCCTGCAGCCTGCCTGCATGTGTCCGAGGCGAGCGGCGGAGGAGGAGTGCGTCTCTTCTTACGCTCGGTCATACACTTGTATGGAAGAGCTCACATTTTATAAAATGGTGCAAAACTCTAAACTATTCCCTCCGCTCTAAATTTGATGACTTACTTTTCTCCACATATGGATATATGCAAAATAGTGGGGTGCCATGGGGGTAGTGGTGCACCCTCATCCAACCGTTGGATACAATATAGGGAGCACAAGAATGGTTCTAATGCAAACGGCAAATCTTCACGGCGTCACACCGAGAGCACGAAAATCATGCATGTTGATTCCTTTTTCTCTCTCCTACCCATCTCCTTTAGAGAATTCCACACCCACGACATGAAATGTTTCATGGCTAGACCTAGTCCTCTAAGGAATTCAAACTAGTGAGGGAATTGTCTAAAGTGGAATTGTTGCTTTGTTGTTACCCACGGAGTAAAGCATATTTAATTGGAGAGTTTACAACCGATAGGGGGCAAAATAACATAATATATACAACTTTATTTTCCGTAAATAACAAGGTCGTGGGCCAACATGAATGACCATCACCCAAAAATACACAAGGCTCGGTAAAAGCTACAAATCGATCAACACCAGAGCACGTTGAGCAAGTTGGATAATGCGCAAGAAAAAAAGCCAACTACAATAACACCAACAGAGAAAAAAAGGGTACGCAAAGTCTAACCATTTTATTTTTGGTCACAACTAGCAAGGCCGGACCGACATGATTGACCATCACCCAGAAATATACAAGGCTCGAAAGTAGCTAAAAATCGATATACACTAGAGCACGTTGGAAATTACACCAGCCCGCTCCAAGCATTGCTATCCACGCGTGTCATTTTTTTTGTTGAATAATACTCCAGTCACTTCTTTGTTGAGAAAAACACCCGTCTCTCTAATAATAATGCCAACCAAAACACTACAATGAATGGAGACTAAAAATCAAGTTTTTTTTTTTTTGCAAACGGAATTGTTGTATGGCTATGGTGCAAACTATGCCTATGGTGTCTAGGACCCGCATCCATCCACCACCGTTTTGGTTTGCACATGAATTGTTGTATGGCTATGGTGCATGGGACCCGCATCCATCCACCACCGTTTTTGTTGCAAACGGAATTGTTGTATGGCTATGGTTGCTAGGATCCTATAGCCATCCACCACCATTCTGAAATTCCTCTATGAAATTGTTATGTGGACATGGTACTTGGGGACCGCAACCATCCACCACCATTGTGAAATTCCTCTATGGAAATGTCTAAAGGACATGGCCGGCTAGCACATGTAGAGAGAGACAAGTAGAAAATGTCCACCTTTTTTATTCCACATCCATCCGGAAATGTCTAATGGATGTGGAGGGAGCACATGCAATCTAACAAACAAGTAGACGGAGCCTGCCGCCGTTGCATGCACAGACAACTTTCTCTAACCATGGATTCATCAAGGGAGCACATGATTGCTTTATCCAACGGTGGGCACCCTATGCACCACTACCCCCCATGGCACCAAATCCGCGTCGTATAAATACATGTAACTACATCCGCATGTGAACAAATGAAAATCATCTAATTCCGAACGGAGGGAGTAACAACGTATAACTAAACTTTAGTCCCACTCACAACCATATGCATGAATGGTTAAATGATAATTTCAGAATTTGGTTGGGGTATGGGCCGTGGCCATGTGCAACATTGTGAACTTTCATTTAGTTTCAAAACATTGTTTAGCTGCAGATCACTAGTGGAGACCGTTAAGTTGAACTTTTATTAGAAAAAAATATGCTACAATAGATCGCAACTTTAATAGTGAACTATACCTTAAACTACAACTTTTTTACGGAACTAGTTTCACACAAAATTTTTGACCGATACTGGTCTTTCACAAGGTTTTGCCGTGGGTGGAGCTTATACGTCCTACCCCAAGACTTTTTATGACTTTATTAAAAAGCACCCAATTCTTATAGACTGCGACGTTTAACATTTAGAGTCATATAGTTGTATTCCTCAAGAGATATTTTGTAGAACACAACATCTCCGCTTATATAAGTAAGCCACTTGAAAAATATTAAGATAAATTGCAGAACATGAGAGTATTGTATCTACACAGAGTGAGATAATAATAGAGTGGATTCCACTTTTTACCCCACAGTTGTTAATTTGTGACACTTATTACCCCATTTTCTGAAACAAAATTAGAAATATATCACATATAATTAAATTACCATATTCCGTTAGAATAGACCAGCATATTAGAACTATGGGTGCGTCAAATTTTGTAAATATTGGAGAGCGGCATCGACGATAATGTCTTACTTTGTCTTCACCATATCTTTAGTTCCTCCTCGTTTTCTTGATATTTTTGAGTCTCAATCATCACCTCGCATTTTGACCAACAAAAATGCATCACAAAAAGTGGGTCCAAATTTTTAAAATGGGTAATCTATATGATTTTTCACTAGATAGGGTAATTAGTGTCACAAATGCGTAACTTGAGGATAAAAACTGAAATTCAGTCTAATTAATATAGGGATACTCTTCCTCCCAGCCGATCAAAAGCTTGTCTCCCACTTCTATTTCACATATCTCCGATCACGTAGTAGGTTACCAATATTGACAAATCATATTGTAGGTCTCAAACCCATCTCTCTGGATGCATTATCTATTAAATTACGTGATAAATCCTTTATGAAATGGTTCCACCAAAATTTTAGATGTTTGGATATAACCCAACGCAATAACTCATCGGAGTATTTCAATTTTTTGACAGATTTTAATCTACTCTTCACATGACTTGATGATTTTATATTATCCTTAGAACCATTTACCTTGATAATCACAGTTCATAAGGATCGCGAGTATTGGTTTTTCAACCATAGGATCCGTCAAAAGCTCATGAAGCCACTTTGTTTCAACAGTGGTTATGTCTACGCCTCCATAGTTGACCTCGTTCAGATGGTCAGTATTGCAAGACTTACAGTAAACAACGCCACCACTGAAAATAAACACATAACCACTCATGACTTTTCATCTGTATCATATATCCACTTTGAATCACTATAACCCTTTAGTTGAACATCCCAATTTTTCAAAAAAAAATTGAAAAATCAGAAAAATAAAAAACTTTTGAAAAACTATATGTATTTTGTTTTGAAAACATAAAATCATGCATACATGCATCATCTTCTTGTCTTGTTGCATTTGAATTTTCAAAAGTTGGAATTATATTTCCACTTGAAAACCTATTTAAGAAAATATATTAAAAAGGGCAAATTATGTCATATATTTTGTTTTTGTTTTCTTTGGTTTTATTTGTTATGTCTAAATTTTTGGTTGTGATTTGATTGTACTTATTTGGAAAAATAAATTATTTTCAAATATTTACATTTGTGGTGTTTTACTGGTTTTTATTTAAGCCACAAATATTTTAATTTAAAACCCTATTTTAAAATTTGACATAAAATGTCAATTAAGCAATTATGCAATATTTCAAATTTATATTTATGAAAAGTATTGGAAAAGTGTGTTTGACTATTTTGAATGATAAAGTTTATTTTTACAAATTTTACCAAGTTGGTTTGAATCCAATTGGAGTCATATTTTAAAAGATAGAAAAACATTTCAGAAAATAGAAAAGGAAAAGAGTTCAAAAAAAAATAGAGACGAGCTAACTGGGCCGAAGCCCAGCAGCTATCGACAGCGTGCAGCCACTCCCAGCCCAGCAACGGCTCTCCCCCCTCTCTCTCACTGCCAGGTGGGTCCCCTAGGGTGACGCCAGCCATGACGTCATCATCCCCAACCTCCAGCCGCGATTTCCTCCCCGAACCCTAGCACCAAATCCGGAGCAAATTCGTCGGTTTAGATGGATTTTATCCGATTTCTCTGACCCCCATATAAACTCCACGAGCCCCTCTCTTTTTCCCCTAAAAAAAATCCATCTACGAGCCGCCAGGCTGCTCGTATTCGTGCTCACCGTGCCGCCGTTGCCGCCGCCGTTCGAGGAAGATTCCGGCGACGTAGAAGGTTTCCTCCGCCCCTTTTTAGTCCCCTTCTAGTCCCCTTGTCCGGGCGCTCCTCCCTGACCCCTTTCTCGAATTTTTGGCGCAGCCAAACGACGCCCTGTGCGTGACAGGAGCTCGCCGTCCGACTCCTCAACTCCGGCAAAGGACCCTGGCAGAGCAGACAGCCCCCGTCCGCCGCGACCCCTTCATCGACCTCGCCTCGACCTCCCGCGTCCCGTGGTATGCCCCGTGGTCCCCCTCCCCCTCTTTTTCGCCGTCTCGCGTTTTTCCGGCAATGGCCCTGCCGTGGGAGCTCGGCCAACGGAGCAACTCCGGCCAGCCGCGCCACCCTTTTAGGTCAAATAGATCTAGACCGTTAGATCTATTGCGGACGGCTAGGATTAGATCCATTAGCGAATCGGTACGGACCAATCAGCGCCCAGTCAGCATCCTCGTCGACGGCACAGTCAGCAGCCCCAGCCAATCAGAAGACGCCACATGGACAAGGACTTCAGAAGATTTTTCGATTTAATTTTCTATTTAGCCATTTTGCAGAAAAACCCCTAGAACTTAGTTTTATCATTACTTTTTCTCTGTTTGTCCAAATCCAAATATTTTTATATATTTGGAATCCTTAGAACCAGTAGAAACTTTTGGCCGTATAACTTTTATGTTTTGTCAAACTTAAATTATTCAAATTTCAAATTGAGAAGTTTGAGTATTTTAGACATAATTTTAGTTTAAAAATAGCTTTTTGAGTGAATCCAATTGCATTGGATTTGTTTAGTTGCCCTCTGTCCAGAAAAACTTCAGCCATATTTTTGTTAGTATTTTTGAATAACAGTAGCTGCGAATTTGTATTTATGTAATATAGTTATTCCTTTTTTAGGAGTTGTTTAATTATATTTATTATTTAAAAATTATTTTTATCACATGTTCGAATCATGCATGACTTAGTGATAATTAGAAGAGTTGAGATGCACTTAGAAATACTTAGAAATTTTTTTTGCATCTCATGTTTGTCATCTTTTCCCTTAGAAAATTCTTGCATCTCATAATTGTCATATTTTCCTTAGAATATTTTGTCATATCATGCATGTCATATTTTCCTTAGAAATTTTGGGATGCTTGTATGTTTATTTGTGGTGTTTCTATGTGTTACAATTTTTGGAGGGAAACGAAGGCTTTTGCAACTGCTACTCCTGCTCTCCTTGTTGCCAAGGCAAGTGGCACATTCATAAACTTCCTACTATTTTGTCTATGCATGTCTAGTGTATTTTTCCTTAAGCATGTGTAGGTGCTATTAGTATTGCTATGCTAAAACTGTTTAGAGTAGCACCCCTATACTAGTTGGTCTAGAATCCTCTTATAACATGGTAGACTTACTTAGCTATGCAATTGGTGAAAGTTTTACAAAATGTTAAGTGGCTTCTCAGGGCCATGTTCATGGGGGTTTTCACCTAAGATAGTTTTCACTATACTTAGGACCATGGTATGTGGTGGTTATCACCTGAGGTAGTACACATCTACTAAGTTAATGAATCACCTGGGTGGAATTGGTATTGCTTGGTTTATGTTGAGTGGCTACTCAGGACCATGTTCATGGGGGTTTTCACCTAAGATAGTTTTCACTATACTTAGGACCATGGTATGTGGGGGTTTTTACCTGAGAGTGCACTTGTGGACGGCCACCCAGGGACAAAGGGATTTGAAGTTACTCCAAGTGAAGATTGCTTCCAGTGCAGCCATTAGTCATATGGGCTCTGACTAGATGGATTAAGTTGCGTGGACTCCTCCCGGCTTGACAAGCAGATGTAGAAGGATGTAGGTGGAACGGGTCAAGCCTGTATGGGATGGGGAAATGCTTCTGAAAAGTCTCGTCTCAATCTTCTCCTTTTCCTTGGCACAATTTGAGTGTAGAGGATAGTTTGGGCTGATTTGGTCTAATGGTGAACATGCACAACCTCTCGAGAGTGTGAAAACTAAGTACTTAGCCGTGTCCCCGGTTACGGACAATTCTGAGCAGCTGATCGAGGACGTCAATGGAGGATCCCTACATTCCAACTTCTGAAGTAAAATTTGAAGGGTGAACAAGGGTAAAAGAGACTATGGTTTTCATGCCATACTTGTCTCAACTTGAAGAAAATGTTTTACAAAGTGTTAGGAAAAATTGGCTTTATGCAAAATAGCCTTGAACTCCACCAGCCAAATATGCATATAGGTTATTAGAGTTATTCCACTAAGTGTCCACATAGTGTCACTTGCCAGTTCCATTTTATATGGTTCTGACCCACCTTATTGGAACATTTTTCCTGTTGCAGGATGTTCAGACGATGAGTGAGGTTTCGTATAAGGATTTCGAGTCTACAACCAACATGTTTCGCCTGTGGCACATGAAGATGATGGAGACTCACTGCTACTTTTATTTCCGCTGCTTTACTCTTTCAAAGCTAGCTTCGTGCTATGCAATTTGTAATGGATATTTTCCTAAGTACTGGATCCACGTGTAATAATTGATACTTTGTTGTGATATTTCATCTTAAACTGTGTGTGCAAATGAATCGATCCAGTGGTTTGAACTATACACAGGGATCTTGCCAGTTTTTAAGTGCATGTCCGCTACATTAGTACCCACGGATACCCGAAATAGTGAACTCCATAGCTCGGAGTTCCTTTTAAATTGCGCATGACTCACTCAAGCGCATGACAATGATCATTTCCTGGATTTGAAACAAACCGGATCAATTTTCTCACAACAAAAGAGATGTTAGTCCTCATGGCACAAGACAAATAAATAAGAGAGCCAATAATCTCAGAGTATCTCAGTTGATCTCTAACAATTCAGCAATTCTTTCAAAACAACACACTAGGATCATATGGTCTCGGACAAGGCTTGAAGTCCTCATACGCAAATCGACTCAAGACCTTTTACACATAGTGAGATTGAAGCAATGTAATCCCACCATTATCTTCTCTCAGCAGTTTGATGTTCAAGATAACATCTGCTATCGTATACTCTTATATCCTTTATCTCAAAACAACAAAATAAGAAATCCTTACTTAATCAAATCAAGATTGGTTACAAAGATCAGTATGTCATCAACATAGATACACATAATAACTCCCTTGCCCGTACCATGTAAATCCCTCTCCCCGGCATGGTGATATTACGCACACTTGTTAGAATCGTTTTCCGCAGTAGTTAAAGTTCTTTCAATCTTTCATGCCATTGCTTAGCAACTTGCTTAAGGCGGTACAATGAATTCAACAACTTGCAAACCTTTGCTTCCTAACCAGGTACTACAAAAATAGGCTGATCCATGTAAATGTTCTAGTGCAACTCCCCATTTAGGAAAGTCATCTTAATGTACATTTGATGAACAAGAAGACCGTGCAAGACAACCAATGAAATTAGCACCCAAATGGTTGTCAATCTAGCAGCATATGAGTAAGTATCAACGAAGTTTTCACCTCCGTTTTAGTTATAACCCTTGGCCACAAGACACGCCTTGTATTTCTCATAGTAGCATTAAGAATAAACTTTTTTTTTTGAACAACCACATACATCCTACAGGTTTGCACCCATAAGGACGATCAGTGATTTCTCAGGTTCTGTTAGCCAAGATGTCATCCTTTATACATCCCATGCTAAGAGAATGGACAGTTCTTTCATCTCCAATTAATGCATGCAATCGATGCCTCCAAGCATCCGAGAAATCCTCTCACTTCACCTTGTCCGACGAGTGGAGTTGTATCTTCTGCATTTTGGTTCTCTCAGATAGTTCGGTCCAAACAGTACGTTCACCGCCCTGCAAAACCTGTAGGTGGCTTCTGTGGTTGCGGATTCAGACATACGGAGGTAGTCGTCCAAAGAATTCATGGTAGCTCCGCATGCAAGACACCGTACATCAGCAATACATTTCTGAATGGATGAGAATCCAAAAAGTTAGGTGCAATCTTTCTTCAGCTCGAAATAGTCATCATAGTCCTGCATACCAGTCACAATGTCCATGAACAATTTCCTTTGCATCATAAAGCGCCGGCAGAAAATCATGATCATTGTTTGTCGGGGTTTATGTAAAATAATCATTGAAAGTAGCTCATGACCCATAAACTGGTTCTTGTTGGCCAATCGTTCAGACCTCGATCCTCCACGTTTGGGAGCAGCATCCAGCTCCGCATCCATAGTCGAAAGAACGACGAGAACCATCTGATTCTCTGCATCATCTTCGACAAGCTTGGCCTCCTCTTGCATTAGTTGGTGAAACATAATTTCCTCGTCGCTATCCATAGCCTACTGAATAAATAACAAAGAAAACAATATGTTGGCAAACAACCAAACACCTTGCAGACATGCGGGAGGGAGAAATTGGTTTCACTGGCACAAGAGTTGTCGTGGCGCAGAACGACAACCGGGGGCAGCAGCGACTCGGAGGACAACATGGTGGCGCTGGGGCGACGACAGGGAGTTGCGCAGATGACGACGGCGGCGCGAATCACCGGGTAGGGGAAAATTGAGAACTGAGTGGGGTGATAATGACTATCAGCCTCAACCGTTCCGTGTGTATGACAGGTGGGATCTGCATATCGAAGACGTTTACCGGACATTTTCCTGCAACCTGAGGTCGCCCTAAATTTGGAGACCTGCTAAGGGGTGCTGGACAAAAATCGGATCAAACTGGACAGCTGGAGGTGTTGTTGTGCCCGATTTTCGTATCCAGCACCCTATTAGGATTTTTGGGTGCTACTTGAGAAGCTGTTAGGCCACTTCTTGTATGTTTAGTTGGCAGTAATGGCACAAAAGTGCAGTGTGAGTACGCTATATATCGATTTGTGCAGGTTTATGCATACTTCATGTTGGAAACTTTCTCCGATCAGAGTCAAATGTACAACTTTGACTCACCGCATGAGTTCTCCTTTTACTTTATAGGGCTCGCTTGGATTGCTGGTAGAAATTACGGAGCGAGAAATTTTCCGGCCCGTGCTCCGCAATTTCAGCAGGGCCACCCGAGGTCCGTAAAATATACCGGTTGTTTTGCTTAATTAACGACGAACCAATCGCGGGCTAGCTGGAAAAAATATGCTGTTTTCACCTTAATTTAGCGGATAGGAGCGAAAAAAATATCATCCGACTCATCCTCTACATCTCTGCACATACACTTCCCCGAATAGCCTACTCCTTTCGGTGGCGATATGAACGAGGTTATGGACACTATTTGTACCAGCACGTATCCACTCAAAGGATACCAAGCAAATCCAAGCCATCGGCCCTCCGAAATGAGAGCACCCCACCTGCACGGCCTGCCACCTGGATCGCGTCACCGCGAGACTCAGCGGCGCGCGACGCACTCGTGAGCCGTAAACGCATTCGCCACCTCATCCTGCATATACACTTCAGCTATATATGTCCCTGTCTATTCATTGGGTGTCACTCACTCGCTTGAGGATACAGCTTGAGCAATGGCGGGAGGAAGAGGAGGAGGAGGAGGGTGCGGGGTGGTGGCGGAGGCGGCGAGGCCGGCGGCGGGGATGGTCGGGGTGCAGATGCTCTTCTCGGTGCTCAACATCCTCATCAAGCTCGCGCTCAACGACGGCATGGACGCCCGCGTCCTTGTGGCATACCGCTTCATGTTCGCCACCGTCGTCCTCTGCCCCATCGCCTTCTTCGTCGAGAGGTACGTACGTTACTTCTTCTCCTGAGAGTGAGAGGTACGTTACTTGCCACCATAGTCCTGCATGCATGCATGTGCCTGCATGTTTCACATGTTTTTTCTCCATCAAAAATGGCGACACAAATTTAGTTTTGATTGGTTGAAAACGAATTTCTGGATCTCACGCGGCGATCAAGAAAGATATTTCCTATGCAGATCGATCTAGTGGTTCTTCTCTACCTTGCTTGCTTGCTTGCACCCGGCCACCCGCAGCCTTCGTGTTGCTATTAGCTTTTGGTCGATTAAAACGTCTAGACCTTGAAGGTAATCGCGCGTGTCCCGTCACCTGATCAAGAGACAAGCATGCATGCTCGAAAAAGCACGTACGAGAGATAGTGAAATTCTCATTTTTCATAAGAGTTACTCCCTCCGTTCCACAATATAAGATGTTTTAGCCCTTTTCCACATTCACATGCATACACATGTATGTAGACACTTTTTAGTGTATGTGTACATTCTTTTTAGTATAAACTAGCAAGGTGGCCCTCGCAAACGCGAGGGCATCATCTGTAGTTGGTTGATAGTGTTAATTATTTTTTTGGCCTCACCAGTATCATATTATTTACCATAACTTGACAATAAATAAATTCTTCTACAACTATCGCGAATGTTTTGGTAACCAAATATTAGGGATGCGTGTAACATATGTGGCAGTCTAAAGTTTATGGATCATGCCATATTTTTAAACACTGATGTAAGCGATAAAGTGAACTATAGCTTTTACTTGATGTTAGATTAGTACCTGAGGTTACATATATTCGATAAAAGATCGATGAATTAAGATAAAAGTTTATCCTCCTTAATAGATAGGCCACATTAAATAGTGAGAATTATCTTGTTATGATGTTTTTACCACTCATTTACTCACTCAATGTCACAATGTGAAAAGTTTAACAAATGTGAACATGGTAAAAATTTACCCATTATTTTGATATGAAAATATACTTCGAAAGATAAGTTATTTTCTTTTAGACATATTCGTTAACTTGTTTATATATGAGTATTCAAAGTTGGAGAATTAGGACTCTAAGTTTCCTTGAGTCTTAACTTATCCTTATCTTCATTCAATGGCTCTACAGACTCGAACATATGTATTTCGTCGCATTATGCAAAATGACTATGCGGTTTGGATAGCATAGTTCAAGACTGTTACTCGGACGACAGTGAAACCGTGCAACTGGAATGACATGTGCTCTTATGTTGAATTTGTTTCCTGATATAAATACACATACAATAATCCAAATATGTCTACCATACAGTCAAAACAATATTCGCGAGGGCAGTTCATAAGAACTATGTGTACACTTTCCAAGCCCTCGGATTAAAAGTATCGACACATCGAGTGGGTAAAAAGAATGAAATATATCAAGCAGGAATCTCTGCTAACTTATATTTGTTCAGTGCCATGACATTCTCATCCTCGTGGAATATATGTTGACTCAACCACGTGTGTATCATTAAGTCGGCAATTTTCTCAGTGTGAGGGGTGCTTCCTTCGATAGGGTGACTAATATTGTGACTTCATTAATATTAAATTTCACGACTTCAAATTTCGACTTTCCGCGGGCGTTTTGTGAGAGTGTTGGTCAGATGGCGGTCGCCTACATTTATGTGTACCCAACAATATAAAAAATCTTCTTAGTGTGATTCATGTCGTGGCTTCATTAATCTTAAAATTCCATGACTCCAAACTTTTGCAGAAGTTTGGCAACGTATTGTGTGTGTGTGTGTGTTGATCTGATGGCACTCGAATAGATTTGTCATTTATGTGTAGAATCGCAAAAACAACGCACTCCCTCTGTTCACAATTAGTTTGGACTTTATAAGGTTTGACAAAATATATAGAACAAATATCAACATCTAAAATATAAAATCGTTATCATTACAATCATCATCAAATGTATTTTCACATTATCCAAATTTGGTATTATGATTTTTTATTTTTATTACTACATCCTTGGTCAAACTTTGCTAATTTTAATTTTGACTAAACTGAGAAGCAGAATAAGTAAAACTGAGATGACTGGTCAGTTTAAACTTTTTCTAAATTGTCCATATTCTAGCAGTTCTTACCCTCTGTCCAGCTGTACAACATGTTTTCTTTCGTTGCAGCTATCACGTTCTAGCCAAAATAGTTAGTCTTTTTTTTTCAGTTTACCTAAATAGTTAGTTTACATGGTTCGATTTTTAAACTGACGCAGCTAACTGAGTACTCTATCCAAAGCTAATTAAGTACAGTCCTGCATATATATACGTACGTGTTGTTTTTAATTTTTCTTTCCACGTTCCATCCAAAGTTAGCCTCGGCTGGTTTGCTGATCCCGTAGATCAGGTTTGCAAAAAAAAAAAAATCTAAGTTCGGAGCTTAGCTCATGTACATATTGGTTTGGAGATATATTTCCGTACGGTAGTCTCGACTGGGTTTTAAACGTACGTCTTTGGAGTCCACGCCGGAGAGACGTGATATGCTCCATATAGATCGTGTAAAAATGTAACGTGACTATTAACTTTTCATAAGATATCAGCCTTGATTTTTAGATCTAAGAGTCAATGAATAGAGGTACGTACCTCTTCGGCATTTTTCTTTTGAGATCCACGTCTTATATTGGGTTGGTTTGGAACGTGTCAAGCTGAAATTGCGTTACGCAACTACAGATCTCTTGTTTAATCTTAGCCATATATTTTAGATCAATCTTAGCCATATATTTTAGATCTAACAATTAAAATTAATTTATATGATGTGGCTTAATGTGGTGGCTCGAAAAACTAACTCATTTTGCTTTTAGTATATAATAGATGTAGACATGCATGTGTAAACCTTAAACATCTTACATTATGGAACGGAGGGAGTACAAGTTTAACTAGTAGAACAATATGCTAGTACTTATCCGACTTCTGCACAGTAAACCATAAAAGTTATTATTATTAGTTGGATAATTTAAATGTTACTAGCACAATATATTTAGCCCATGTATTCAGCAAAACAATTAGAGTTTGTCTAAATGCAAATAATCAACCTAAACACGTCTTTTTTATACACCCAAATTAAAACATGTTCACGCCCCTTTTTAGACGAAAGGCACCGCCTAATTTATCTGACCGAGAGGCATCGTCTCGTCGTTCTCCAGTTTCACTGAAAATCAGATTTTTTTTTTTTCAGATTCGGATGTCGTCACATGGTTCTTAACTAATTGAACGAGAATATTATGACAGGTCCTTCTTTGAATAAAATGAAAATAGTAGAACCTTTTTTTTCTTGGAAGAAAAGCGCATGAACTTACCTTAACTTTCGGTCTGTTCTCACCCCTGTTGATTTTTTCTTTTCTCTAGGTCGGCCGGGTTAATTAGTTGTTTGTTGTCGATGACGTTGTATGTGATAGCACAAGAGTATGTGCTAGTACAAGAGTATGTCAGGCGCAAAATATGTATGCCATATGGCCGTGACTAATACGCAATACAAACTCTGAGTTGTATTCGTGCTGCCTATCATAAACCAACCGCCCATCAGTCATTTTCGTTAACAACCAAAAGGAGAAAAATATAATTAATTTGCATGTGTAAAGATAAGGTAATGAACAATAATTGGGTGGCCTCTAACCAGGAAAGGAAATGATCAGTTGCATGCATAAAGAAAGGGAAGGCCAGATCGGATAAGAAAGAGGCCTGCACGACTCACTGATCGATTTCCTCAATATTTGATCCGGTGTGTACGTGAATTAAACTGAAAAATAGTACCACTTAGTTTTGGGAAGAAAGCACATCAACTTGGATTTCAATTTAATAGGGTTTCTGCTCTGCTATACACTACGGACTGCTTATCAAAATATTGCTATGTGATTGCAGGAACACACGGCCACCACTGACCAAGAAGGTGGTACTATACTTGTTCTTGTGTGGGTTGTTCGGGTAAGTGCATTTTTTTACTAGAACTCGTAAGGATATTACTTATTTACAACGTCTCTGTAATTTATATTGCTAATCACCTCCAGTTAAGTACTCCGTAGCATGTTCTTGAGACCACAGGCTTGGTTCAATTCATAACTGCTCTATAAGAAGGTTTCAGACAGAAAGTTAGACACCGCGCTGAATATCGACAATGCACATCATGCTGATTGACCAAATTAACTGACAAATTTATCGACATGGTTACTCTGTTTTAGTTTACTCATGACATGTTAAATTCAATATTCCATAATACATGATCATATTGCCTATCTGCAAAAGCAAAGAGATTCAGTTTGCTTAAGAAAATAGTCCATTTCTATTCTCCTTTCCAGAGATTTCCTATAGACAGTATTAAGAAGTAATAGTATTGTGCGAAATTAAAAAGTGAGATTGGCTTAGTGTAGAATCAATGAATTTGTCTTAAACATGTTAGCTTGGAATAATTTATTTGTTCTAAAGAAGAAGAAAATGTGACTTATATGGATATATATCTTACTGTATGCCTGTTTATATATATGCAGATTTACTGTAAACCAGAACTTGTACGTGCTGGCTATAAAGTTAACTTCAGCAACCTTTGTTACAGCTATCGCCAACCTCACTCCTGCAGCAACCTTCATTCTTGTCATCTTGACAAGGTCACAAAACTTTCCACATAGAAAGTCTTACATCTCTTTCATGTTCTGTAAATTAGTATCATCATGTGAATACTGAATACCGATGCATGCATCTACTGATGTTCCGAAGTTTTTTGTTATTGTTGTTTAACGGAATTCCAATCTTATTCGATGGGAGAAACAAAGTCTATGCTGTAAAAAATTAACATTGGCCTCCATGCTAATTCGAACAACAGGCTTGAGACTCTGAACTTGAGAAAACCTGCTGGACAAGCAAAATTTGTGGGAACCCTTGTTGGCATGGGTGGTGCAATGTTGCTTACATTCTACAAGGGGCCAGAGTTGAAGCTACTCCGTCGGCTGCCTCGTCCCAAGCTTCCCCAAATCACCGAAGCTCACCACAACCACACACCATCAACCGGCAATCAAATTCTTGGCTCATTTCTTGGCATCACCAGTTGTTTCAGCTATGCGACATGGCTTGTAATCCAGGTCAGTTATCACAAGCTATGCTAGTTGTTCCAGTTGTGATCCCACCTGGCTGTTGCAGTGTTTACGTGGTAATCTTTTTTTTGTCCCTTGCAGGCGAAGGTCGGTGAAGATTACCCGTGCCATTACTCGATTGCTGCAATAGTGTGCCTCTTCGGTGCAATTCAGTCCACTGTAATGGCAGTTTGTGTTCAGAGAGACATGGAACAATGGAGGCTAGGACTTAACATCAGACTGTACTCGTCAGCTTACGCAGTAAGTGGGACTCTCTTCATATGTCAGGAAAGTTCTTCAGTAAGCTATTCTCAGTCTAAAGAATTTAGCATGTTACTTGTTTCACTTAGGGATTGGTAGCATCAGGACTCGCGTTCCCGTTACTATCATGGTGCCTGCGAAAGAAAGGGCCCCTCTTTGTCTCTGTGTTCAGCCCGTTGATGCTCATCTTCGTCGCAGTTCTGAGCTCCCTTCTTCTCAACGAGGCCTTGTACCTCGGGAGGTGAATAGATTTTATACTTACACATTGCATATCAACGGATGTGCCTCTGCGGATTTCTTTGGTCTAAGGCTGAATTCTTGTGTTCTGCTACGCTGCAGTGTGCTTGGTTCTATCCTAATTGTGGGTGGCCTATACCTGGTGATTTGGGGCAAAGCGAAAGAGCAGGCTGAGTTGTCCGAAGATGAAGAGCTGGGCAAGGAATCCATTGCTGTGACTGCTAAGGGTGAAATGAAATAAGATGTTAAGACTTAAGAATCATGAAATTAGGCCGAAAAAATAAAATGAAGATAAGATATTAACTTAATATTGTATTTACTTTTATTTATGTATTCTCTGCTCTATCATTTTTAACTATTGTTTTTGTTATCTCCCTAGAGAATTTGCTTCTTATGGCAAAAAAAAAGAGAATTTGCTTCTGAGTATGCGTTGCAATCAATCGTTAGAGCATCTCCAATGCGTAAAAAACTTTGTTTTAGGGGTTCCAATGTGTAAAAAACTAGGTCTTAATCAAAACGGAAATGGTCTTATGGCCCAGCCACAACCATTGTGGGCAACAAGTCCACAACCATTTGCGCAAAGAAGTCATTTACAAAAAACGGTCTTTCTACTATGGCCAGCCCTCGAGAGAATATGATGTACATGTGATGTACCCGTATATGTTCTAAAAAAATGTACCCGTATATTTTCTCTGTGGAAGCAAACATCATGCATGTTAGTACTACTCGGTATGTAGGACTAAGGATATACCAAAACTTCAGAAAATTCAACATGTATAGGTTAATATTTTATTTATAATTACACTCTATAACAAGTAATTAATTGCAAGAAAATGAAAACATTGTCATGGACAGATAATATTGACATAATGACATTAATAATGTATAATTAAGCCAGCTGTGTGAACCATGTGCTATCCATTTTAGTTTACTATAGTAATATATGTTTGTTGTTACGAAAGAACAAAGTTTGTACAGATATATTGGTCAAAGAGTCTTACTTTGTGAACATAAGCGTCAAATGTGACGTGAACGTACACGTCATTATGACGCGTCAATTGTGACGTGCATGTAATTTTTGTTTGCGCCGCGACAAAAATGTACTCTTACTCCATCTTCCTCCTATCCTTTGACCACTTCGCACCGTTTTGGAAGAAATCGATGACGACATGTTCTACGCAATCTCTTGACATGAATAATGAAGGAGCGAAGAACATCGCAATTCAATAATAAAAACCCATCCGTGAATGGAACCACCATATTAAGGTTGGAAGCATCAAATGTTGCACCTTAGTGTGGTTTAGCAACGGGGAGGGATGTGAGAAAAAGGAGGGGGCCGGATTTGGCAACAGGGGGATAAGTACAATGATTCCACCTTTGGCTGTCGCAACGAACTCTGCAATGAAGGGTGGTAGGCTTCACAAGGCGCTCCACTTTGATATAGACAATAACCAGAGACTTGTAAACAAGAAAGGCATGCCAAAACAAAAATATGTAGCTCGTTTCATATGTAGCAGAAATACGAAATGTTTATCTAAACCCCCATTCTGCAAGTCTATGCTTACCACGCTTACATTATTACATGATTCCATCCCTAATGCAACCTCTCAGCGCCAGCACACATCCTAAATCATCTCCAGTCTGACGCCAAGCTCCAATGCCCTGCGCTTGATCTTCACCAGCAGCTGCTTGTTCTCCAGCTTCATCCTGTCATTCTCCAGCCGCATCTTCTCCAGCTCCATGTCCTGCCTCAAGCTCGCACTGGCCCACTTCACGCGCTGCTTCTCCAGCTTCAGCCTCTTGGCGTCGATTTCAAGCTCCTTTTTCTTGTTCTCCAATGAAAGATCCCGGTGCTGAGCCGGGCGCTTACCTCCGGCGGCGGGAGGGCATTCGAGGTCGCTGTCGTCATGCTGGGGCACCTTGTTGATGTCAATGGTGAAACCTTTGTACCGCTTCAGCTTCTTGGTGCCACTAGCGATTGCATCCTTGCCGTGGTCTTGAGCGTTGGCTTCCTTACCTTTGCCGTTGCCGGTGCTCTGGTGCCTCTGATGCAACGCCCTCTTGCACCCGCAGCCTTGCGGCTTGTTGAGGTCGCTCGCAGAGAGCTTGCCAGCAATGCCGGAGACAGGCCTGGATTGATCTGCGGAGATAGGAATCATGTCGTGATGGAACTGAGGCTGCACTATTGTGAACCGGAGGCTGTGGTATGCTTGCACTTAAATAGAAGAGGGGTCTTGGATGAATTGGTGGTTGGGTGCTCCACATTTCTTTGTTGTTTGTTCTTCATTTCACTCATATTGATAACCAAAATCTTTGTGAGTTAATGCTTCAAAATGTCTTGTTTCTCTCGCATGAAATGCACCTGGATATGTAGTGCAAGCCTTTACCAAAATGCTGACGCATATACAGCTTTGTCTACTTCTGTCTTGCCTCTTGCCCCTTTAATACTGGCATGTACATGAGCTGAAATCTATGCATGCGTGCACTGTTTCCCTTCCGGTTTGCAAAATGGATGGCTGTGCAATATGCAGTGTAATCAAGTAGAAATAGAAAGTTCCAAAGGACACAGTAAATAGTTACTGCATCACACTTAACCAATAAGTAACCTTGTATTTTCAACGAATACGTTATTTACGCTTACATGTTAGAAATGGACTATATCCTTGGCCATACCATGGTAATCGGTAAAAAAAACAATTGTAGAAAAGATGGGGAGAAAAATAGATTCCGGCACACGTTTGGAAAAACGTAAGAAAGAGCGTGGGAAGTTTCCCCACCTCCTCCCTTCACCAGCTGCCTCCACCCTCCCCATTGACGGTAGCCGAAGGAGACGCCATGTACGGTGACTCGCGCCTACCCCACCCCATTCGCTGCCTCTCCTCTGGCCTCAGTGGTCAATTAACCGAACAAGAACACATGTGGTCCCTCAGGCTAGCGTTACCCGCCTCCTCGGTCCCATTCGTGGTCGTATACCGCACCGCCGTCAATGGTCAGGGAATAGTCCCCTTCACGGTGGGGTCCGCTGCTGCCACGTATGTACTTCCGCGGATGAAAAGTCTAAACTAAGGGGGCGAAAAAGAGAAGAAACAAAAAACTGTCAGCCAAGTGAGCAAACTAACGGCGCAGTCATGTATGAACAATATGCACACACTTGTGGCAACATCATGACCCGCTTTTGGCAAAATGCAAATTCGTGACCAAAGTCGCATGCGGGGCAAGTTCATGTACTAACTGTGTTTTTCTCCTAACAGTATGAGTAGATTTCACTTTTTACCCCATAGTTGTGCATTTGTGACATTTATTATCCCATTTAGTGAAACAAAATCAGAAATACACCAGATATAAAAAAATAACGCGGTTTTACAACCTTTTGGCACCCCGCATTTTCGTTAGAATAGTCTGACATCTTAAAACTATGTGGTGCGTCAAAATATGTAAAGGTTGGAATGTGGCATCGACGATAATGTCCAGCCTTATCTTAATTATTAGTTAATTTGAAGTTGTTGTTCTGTTTTGAGACTCAATCATCACCTCGCACCTTGCCCAACAGAAATGAATGAAAAAAGGAAGGTCCAAAGTTTCTAAATGGGTAATCTAGACGGTTTTTTGCTAGATGGGGTAATTAGTGTACAAATATATAAATAGAGGGCAAAAGGTGGAATTCACTCATAATATATAGATAAGCTAGTCCTGTGAAACCTAAGGTGTCCCTTCTAGTGTACTATTATTTTTTTGTTATCGTTACGAAGTAATAAAATATATATCCGGATATTGGTCAAAAAATATTTCTACTTTGTGAACACAAGCGTCAAACAAGATGTGCTTTTGTTTGTGTCATGACAAACATCGACAGCTTACTCCCCTTCCTCCTATCATTTGACCGATTCACACCGCTTCGGAGGAATAGATGACGACATGTTCAACACAATATCTTGCCATGAATAAGTAGGACAAAGAACATCACAATTCAGCAACCGCAAACCCGTCATGTTGCTCGCTCAGCGTCCAACCCCAATATTTACTGAGTTGAGAGTCATATATGTTTCACCTTTGTGTGGTCACCAATGGGGGAAACAATGGGAGGTATGTGAAAAAGAGGAGGAGGAGGAGGCTATAGATTGGGCAACAGTTTCGAAGGTACAATGATTCTGTCTTTGGCAACGATGTCTCCAAGGCATGGAGGTGCGCTACACAAAGCGATGCACTTTGACATAGATAATGAATGAGAGACTTTCACATAAGAAAGGCATGCCAAAATAAACATCGGTAGCCTATCCAAATGTGGCAAAAATAGGACTTCTTTAAAAGAAAATTTGGATTACATTATGTTCCATAAGAACCATGTAGCACCGATACTATCAAAACCCCGTGAATAGAGAGAATAATATCTTGGAATATGGTTCAAATGACATGTTTGGAGGTTTTACTAGTCCCCCAGCCCCTTATCTATGTATATATATTTTTTAATAAATATGGTGTTGTCGTATACTGCAAATAACAGTATAATGTATCAATATTTACGATACAAAAAAACGTATATGTACTCTATATATCTGATAAATATTTTCACACTGCAAATTCCACACTCTACATATAGAATTCTACAAGAGAAAATCTGAAAGAGGAAATGTTCCATGTGGACTAACCAAAGAGACGTCAGCCAGTGCAGCTTTGTGATCACCTTCCACTGTGTCTCTACTGGAATGTGCACGCTTTATAGAGCGTCTCAATTTTTCTAGACACGCTTTCAATACGTCCCTATGATTTTTGAGATGGTGCATAAGGAGACGATCATGCGATGCTTTTCGGTAGCGACTCTACAACTGCCTAGAGGCGATATAAAGCGTTCTTAACACCCAAATTGAACGTCTCTATGTGGCTTTTGTGTTGTATTTAAACAGGTAAATGTATATTCAAAACTCTTAGTAAAAGATAAAGAGATATTTCGTGATGCAATAATTCTTGGATTTGGTCATGACAAAATTACATTCCCCCTATGGGTACTCAAGTAGTAAATGAGGATGCTTTAGAATATTTCGACTCAACTAGTTTACTACAAAATTTATGGATATCTGCTAGAATGGTTTCATATAAACTCATGTTGACAACAAAGAGGAATATAATTTTTTATCAAAATAACTTATATGGAAAGCAATTAATTGGGAAATTTGCTCTATAACTTTTTGATTGAAGTACGTATACATTGAAGTTGTAACACATGTTGTGAACGAGGTTTAAAATGACAATGCAATTTCAAACTCCGCATTATAGCCTTGGTCATCCCAACACACGAAAGTTGAGGAAAGTTATCAGCAACCCCATCGATCATGATTTAAATGGTGCTAAATTACAGCAATCTTAAGAGTTTGTGGTGTCGTCAAACAATCATGTGGACCTTTTATGTATTTCATGGTTCTAATAGACATATCTACATGGTCTCATGTGTGACTATTATCACATGAAACCATGCGTTTTCCGGAAAAAAAAGTTGGACACATTATTAACTTACTAACTCATTATCTTAAAATCGAATTAAATTTTTTGAGTAAACAACGCTACAGAATTCTCATCATCACGTGCATTCAATAATTATTGTACGATATTAGGATCAAACACTGTCTTAATGTCCATACTCAAAATGGTTTGGTTGAATATCTAATTAATACAACTAAGATCATAACACTAACCTTATTAATGAACTGAAACATATAGAACTCATGTTGGGGTCAAGCAGCTTTACACACCATCGACTTAACTCAACCGTGACATGTAGCTTTGTAAGTTTTATTTTTATATAATTCTTTATGCGGTTAGAACAAAACAAAATAATAGTTAGATGTAGATTTATGCGGCGTAGATATCTTGAAAAAAATAATTAATTGGAAACAAGCTTGTATGATCAGGTTGGCATCACAGAGGGGGTAAGTGTGAGAAAACATGTCATATGTGTGGCAAAAATGAGTCGATTGATCATTTATTCTTTTATGTTCACTAGCTCGCTACGTTTGGAACATTGGCAGCACTGTGATTGGCGTGAATTGCCAAATTTCCAGCGTTGATTTCTGTTTCAATACTTTGCTAAAAATGAGAAAAGAAAATTAACTTGGGGTTGCAGTTGTGTTGTGGAGCATATGGAAAGCCAGAAACTATGTCGGTTCCCAGCTGAACCTATTGAGGTGATCTGCATAATATGCTTTGGATTGATTGGTGGCGGAAATTACGGGGGAGGAAGGAGGTTTTAATGGAGAAAGTACAACGGTGTGCAAGACTTCTGGGAGATGTCGCAATTAATTGAGGTGTACCACGCGAGGTGTTGCTGGGAGCAACAAATTATATATTTGTTATGCACGGACACTAACATCTTACACTTTTAGTACTAAACTGGCATGTTTCGAACAAGAGTGATGAAAATATCCAGCTATGCTTCTCAGATATAACTATGTATCGTCTTGTTTCATCTGATACCCAATATCATATATGCCGAAATTAAACCGATATGAACGTGAACTTCCGTGGGGTAGGGAGTATTCTGAAAAGACGTTAATCATAGTTTAAAAAAACTAGAAAATATTCTTCCTAGATCGATGCATGAGCGGTTAATTGGGACGGATCGTAAATTCATTGACAATACACGTGTCAGTTTTAGGGAGAGTTAATGCTTATTGGGTATTTCTATTTGGCACCTAATAAGAAATTATATTGGATGAATAATGGTTCTAATCCCAGCCTAGACAAAAAAAAAGAGTAGAGGAGTTTCAAAACCTATTACTTGGGAAAGGATTTCTTTAACCATGAATCCAAAAAGAAATATACCACTACGAATCAATGTGTCGAAGTTTTGAATTAAATAAAAATCCCTTTTAACTGCCATCAAGAGTCGAGAGGGCTAAATAAGAATCTTATGAAAATATCATGGAATAAAGTTTGGTCCTATTCATGGGGTTGCATAAATATCCCACTCCAAAAAACGCCTCTCGAGGGCTTACTTGTCAGGATTTACCTTTGATGTTTCTTCTCCTTTTGTTTGTTCCGAGATACAATATCGTCTGCTTCCTTCAATTAGATAAAGAGGAGTTTTGAGTGAAAGAAGATTCTACATCAACCAGTATCGAAGCTATTTGATGTATGACTCAGGCCGTCAGGGGCGCCTCTAACTCTTATGTCTTGACGATATTTCGTAATTCGTACCTTAAGAAAGAGTGTTCGTTGTTCAAATCTTGTCCTGATTTTATGAAAAGCCAGAAAAGCTCGATCCCTGGACACAACAAATTCTAACTAGCGGGATGCAGTAATATAGGGGATTGAATATTGCACCCCTTTTTTAAGAAGGCTTGCAGGACTTCTGAAATTAATTAGCTGCCGGTAAAAACCTGGAAGGGGTAGTATTATTTTGTGCGGATATAAATGCATTCACGGTTTTTTAAGTAGGAAACATTCAGGATCTTTCTATATAGAGCAAGAAATTCATGGCATATCCCAACGTATAATTTCTTGCTTTTTATTCCTTCATAATATTGAATCGCGCTAATTGATTTGCAATCACAGGAACGATTGCAGGAGATCTGAAGGCTGACTATATATATACCAGTACAGATAGACAGCCAAAACCTGCAGCGCTAGCATCTCATCTTCTCCCCAGGGCACCCCTTTCATCGATCCGCTAGAGCTCGAAATTGCACGGCAAAGCAGCGGCGCAATGGCTGGGAAGTACGGCGGCCTCGCGCTCGTCCTTGTTTCCTTGATGCTGCTGCAGGGTGGCGTCGAGCTGGCGGCGGCGGCGGTGTGGAACGTCGGCGACGCGAACGGCTGGAACTTCGGCGTCATGCCGTGGCCCAACAACCCCTTCAAGCCCTTCAGGGAAGGCGATGTGCTCGGTACGCTGCCCTTTCGACATGAGTGTATTGATCTGGATTTTAAATTTTATTTTTCACTCTCCAACTAACAACGTATACGTTGTACTTGATCTGCTTCCTTCCTGATGCATGCATGCAGTGTTCAACTACGACCCTGCGAAGCACAACGTGATCGAGGTGGACGACTTCGGGTTCGGCACTTGCACCAGCCACCCTGCCAACGCCAAGGTGTACAGCTCCGGCAACGACCGCATCACGCTGAAACGAGGCGAGATGAATTTCATCTCCAGCAAGGCCGATGACTGCGACAAGGGGCTGAAGATCACGGTGTTCGTCAGGCCCTAAGTCGATCGACCGCAATCTTGTCACCCCTTTCTTGGGAATAATCAATGAAATTATTTTTGCATGTATCTATTACTGATCCAGTGATCTTATACGTGATATTTCTCCTAAAGTTGTGTCTGTCCTTTAAGTTGGGAATCGGTCAACGCTTTCGAAACAGATCACTCTTCCTAAGAGCATGCAGTCACATTTCTCACAACAAATATTTCATAATTCTAGAGTTGAACGGTTTTTACCGACACATTTATGTGAAGAATAACAGTCGAAATTGTATGTTGGTTGTGTGTCTTTTACGTGAGATTTGAGTCTTTTACGTGAGATCTGAGTTTGTGGTAGTGTTCCTAACGCACATTATGTTTGGAAGGTTCACCAGACATGAACAATTAATATATCTTAATCTTTCTTATTGCACGCATATAAGAAATTCGTCGTGGATCCATCAAATCATATTCTTATTGACATTGTCTTCGGTTCAATTTTTATATTATCGCTTATTTGCCTTTTCATGGAGCAACAAAGAAGAGCAATAGAACAAAAGTGTGAAATGGGGGAAACAGACACCGAAACACATCTGACTGCACTTCGAAGACAGTTTGAGGTGTCGAATGGCAATGCATTGGATAAAACGGTCTATCTTTGGGACCCATTTGTATCCCTAGCTTTAGTCATGGCTGCTAAGTCGGGAAGGGGATGGAGCTTTGAAACTTTGTATGACAGAAGTACCAAGTCATGATGGCGCCATAATATTTCACATGGTCTGTACTGACCTTCGCAATGGAATCTTTACTGAGTTGGTGGTTATGATACGATCACCTCTTTTTATCCATGTACAAGCGACCTCTCGAAGAAAAAAATCATGTTGCTAGATTTCTTAATGATCTGTTTTCGAGTTTGACCATGATTGAATTTTTTGGCTGGTTCATGTCCCTCCATACAACTGACCAAGCTAAAAAAATCATGTATTAAGATTTTTTTTAACGGTTTTTCCTAGATGTTCCTGTGATTTGACTTCTCATTTGTAAGAAATTATTCATTGGCAAATGGAAACCACCCTGTGTCGCTTGACATTGATATGAGACCATTTTACAACGATGCTTCTCATGCTTCCCCTAGACAGCCTCGTAAACTGTGTCTGCCGGCAAGCTGAAATGCACTGACTTCACTTGGGTGTCTTCCTGGATGAGTGCTGCTGATGGCAACACACATGGTGGTCGCTCGAAGCTGGAATATCCATCGTTGTAGGCAAAAGAGATAAGCCAGTAGCTAGTACTCATAGTATTTTACACTTCGACAGATACTTGAACAGCGATGTATTTCAAAATTGGTGTTTCATTGCTGGTCGATTCTCTATGTAACTGAACTTTCATAGTTACATACTAATAAAACACTGCACAACTTGCAAAAAAAAGAGATATATGCACGGTTAGTCACTGAACTTGGCCGAGATGAGCACTTTGGTCACTAAACTTGCAAAATGTTGCCCGCGGGTCACTCAACTTGGCAGAGATGAGCAAACTGGTCACAAACCATTGACTGAGCAGTTGACCATTGACTCTGACCATTTTTTTTTGCAAAAACACCCCCGTAGAATCACAAAATCACATTAATATCTCTCTACAGGGGTGTTTTTGCAAAAAAAATGATGTGATTTTGTGATTCTATAGGGGTGTTTTTGAAAAAAAAATGGTCAGAGTCAATGGTCAACTGCTCAGTCAGCGTGCCACGTTAGGTTTGTGACCAGTTTGCTCATCTCTGCCAAGTTGAGTGACCCGCGGGCAACATTTTACAAGTTTAGTGACCAAAGTGCTCATCTCGGCCAAGTTCAGTGACTAACCGTGCATATATCTCCAAAAAAAAATCCTGGGAACATTTCTATGGTCGTAGAAAAGAATGATTCTTGCCCTCTTCAAAGAGAAAATAATGAGTAATTGAGTCCGTGATCCCGACTGAGCCGTCACTAGTCATCTGCGCCGCAGGATATATGAAGGCAACATCTTCTCAGAGAGTCAATAAACTCTTTGTCAGAAAAATATGAATATTTGCAGACAGTTTGCATCATAAATCTTCTCAAACTTCAGCTGGGTCTGTCCTTTCCAGCACAAAGATGTTTGCCTTATCATCTCTGCCGATACGTAGAGATTCATCAACATATCTAATAAGAAAATTGAGGAGGAAGACACGGAATTCTGTTGCTGTATGTAAAAGCAGAAGAAAAGCAAAGAACAAATAAGTGTAGCAATAGCGCAGCGGTCTATGGTGCCAAAAGGATACGTTATCTCGAGCCAACCTTCCGGGTTGAATATAGCTAGGAGCATGTCGTAGTTCTTTTGGAAGAGATTCATCAGCTGCATAACCCAAGGTGTCAGTCAATCAAATATTTGATTTGTGGAAGTGGCCTCATATATGTTTATTTTGCTTTCTTCACTAGAAAATGAGATAGTGGCCTCATATACATAGACTGGGGGAGTACTGCTAAAACAGAGATTGCCACTTTTACCTGGTTTGGGGTGATTGTTGAACTCTCAAGCTTGATAGCAACTCTCTGAAACAAGACACTACAAGCTGTGAGAAAATTTCAGGCTTTCAGCAATTTACAGTCAGACACTGGAACTTTTGAACATCAGAAATGGAAAAATGGAAGTTCTTACTGTTTTTGTAGTGACGTTGTAAGATGCTTCAATAGCAAGTTGGCCCGAAAATATCTTCAATGCTCTTGCGTTGAACTTTACGATATTCACCGCCTTTTCCTTTTGGTGTACAGAAGTGACGCTAAATCTCCATTTACTTAAAGATATACCAACAATCAAAACTTACTTGGTTGGCAAGTAGGATCTTTATAATAACACTCAGTTTCAAGAACTCCTCTTTATCAAAAAAAAGTTTCAAGAACTCCTCTTTATCAAAAAAAGTTTCAAGAACAGCTTCGAAGGGAGGGATCATTCCCCTGTTGGCAACGTTTTTATACTGTTAAAACACAAATTTGATATGTTTGCCATTGTGTAGGAATCGTAATTTCACTACATTTCAATGTCGAGTCTGGCATACAGGATTAATCACCTAACATTCTGTTCTTCAAAATATACTCTGCATAGGTCCCAACATTTGAAATGTTCAGTGCAAGAAACTATACCGATTAAGAACAATATTGGTGGAGCTAATTAAAGACTACAGCAGTACAACAAGACTAGAACAAAGTGAAGAACCAGAAAATCTAAAATTGGATTGCTGACATTTCATGGGCAACGTTGACTAACCTCTTTGACATCAATTATCTGGAGGAAATCCCCTAGGCTGATGAAATCCCGGAGGCCTAGCTTGGTTCTCTTTTTCCCCAGTATCGAAATCGTGCTGTAGATGAGCTTCCAGCATCCGTCCACCTTCCATAGGCACTATGATCAGTAATTGCAAAATATTTCTCTTTTTTCTCAAATTTTGCATACATTTATGAGCAAGCCAGCATAACTATTTCTAACTACTAAGATACCAAATCAGTAGTCAGACTTGAGCTCATGATCAGTAGGGTACGGATGAATTTACGGTAGCCCAGCCCAGATAGGGTGATCTGATCGAAAGGGGAAGCTTAGCTGAACTAGTACAAAGTTGAAGAATATTCTGATCCCGTACCTTTTCCTGGAGTCTGTCGGTGGGATCCGGCGTAGGATTCCGGGACTCCAAGAGCTCCACCAAACCATGAATCTCCGACCTCTTAGCGGAGGTTATACCAAATCCCCCTGTCGATACCTTTTTGTTTTTTCCAAACAACACAGACAAGAGTCAGAGCTCAGTTCAGAACTCAGAGCACCAAATGGCAGCAACAAACAGCAGACCTTCCAGAGCCTGGTAGAGCGCAGCTTTAGCGTCGCCCAGAGTCTCGTAGCGAGCCAGGCTTTGCTCGGGAGGCACCGCCGCGGCTCTCGCCACCAGCACCGCGCCCCGCGGTCGCCGCCGGCTGCGGCACCGCGGAGCTGCGGCGGGGCGGCAGCGCGAGAGCGGCGCTCCGCTTCGCCTCGTAATGCAGTGGCAGAGATGGGACGGGGAGAGTAGGATGGGAGCTGCCATGGCCAGGCAGAGCGGACGGCGGGCGGGCGGAGTCGCTAGCCGGGCCTATTCTTCAGCTGCGCCATGCTCTCGCGCCATGCGAGAAGTTGATTGGTGGGTCGGGGATAGCCAGCTGTGGAGGATAACGTTGTTGTGGCGGCTTCCATTCCCAAACCCGGTCGCCGCAGTGGTGGTGTGGGTGCATAAGCGTGTAGGTCCCGCGCTCGGAGGGAAATATAAAAGTCATGGTGTCCATCCGCGGCTGCCGGAGCCGGATCTCAAACCTGCAACATGTGCAAGTGCAACCGATAGTATAAGACAAATGAGAGTGCTGATAGGACAACCTAACAACCAACAAACGATTTCGGAGGGTTTTCTAGTGGCGCCACCTCGGCAATCCTCCCCTCTCCCGTCCGGCAATCTCGTCGGCGGCAAGAGGGGTGGTGACCCGTCCTTTCAGTGTTGTAGTTCTGTTTTATTAGGTTTTGATCTCTCTAGTGACATCGGTGAGGTGGTGATGATGACGGCATGGTGGATTAAGGTCTCTCTGACCTCTCTACCTCATGAACGTTCGATCTGGCGTCGCCGACCAGATTTGTTGATTCATTTGGATCTTGGCATTTGGCCTGTCATCCAAAAGAAGTTGTTTCGTATGTGGTGTGAGATTTTCGATCTCTTCGTTCGTTTAGGTTTATGGCAAGATTCAGTTTCTCCAACCCTTTTTACTGGTGGTAAACAATCGTGCCTATGCCGTCGAGATGTGTTTCCATACGAAGTTCTTTCAGCGGTTATTCGATTTCATTGTTCACGGCGAGTGGCTAATGCAATACTCAAGTTTTGGTTTGCAAGGACGTTTTTAGGTGTCCAGTCTCTTTCTGATTATTCACCGCATGTTTCAAGCTCCCGGGAGTCATTGAACATCGAAGGAGGAAGGATTATCGGTGTATTTTGATAAATTTCAGATATAAGATGTGTCTTTTCTAACAAAAAAAAAGAGGGCTCATACGACATGCTCACCGGAGGCGGAGCCAGGCCCCGGTCAACCTGGATCATGGCCCGGGGCGTGAGAATTTCTACAGGTAACAATTTACCTAGGTATAGGATTTGGCCCGGGATGTGTGGCATTTTAGGCCTGGCAGGCATGCAACCACGCTTCTCTGAACAACTTAGCTGGCCTTGCACAACCACACTACACAGCCCAACACGAATTCCTTCAACACTTCATAGCACATGGCCAAGTTATCCTCGCACACAGCCCAGAGAAAACGTTCATCAAAGATGCAAATCGATGGGGACAAGGATGAGCCGAGTCAAACCCTTGACCTACCCCAGCTCACTGTGAGAGACCGCACTGATTTCCATACAAAAAATTCTTTGAAGGTATAAGTTTTTTCTAATATTGACGATTTAGTTACGTGAGGCCTAGATCAGCCACTTCTCTGCACCATCTTTTGTATCACTCAAAATTAGTTAAATATCGTGTCCAGATTCTGTACTATTTGTGAAATTGAGCTTACATTTTCCATGCCTCGAGATGGGAAATTTTTGTTCGTAGTTTTTGCCCTTGGTTTTGGCCCGGGGCTTGGCCAAATCCTGGCTCTGCCACTGGTGCTCACAGTGGCCGAATCTTAAATAAATTACAAATGTAGTCCATGGGGTACTGTATTATCAAATCATATAGCCACCTGTGCACGAGCTTCGGCACTCAACGTCGAGAAACGAAGGTCTAGCGCAATCAGCAACATCAGCCGAAAATGACATGCCCAGAACGGTAATGAAGAAGCCGGTGTACACAAATCACCCAAGTAAAAACGTACTATCGACATACTCACCGACCCAACAAACGCTAGAACTGACGTTTCAGATCACAGAATCGTTACCCCAGTTCAATGTTCAACTGTCAAATGTATACGAAGTACAGAAAGATACATTCCTCTCGCAAACAATGAAGTACTGCCACAAACTTTATTGCTCTGGTGTGGGTCAAATCAACAATAGTACCGGAGCCATCTGTACCTGACAACTTCAGTTCCAATTTGGAGTCTTCGGTCAGCTGTACGAGGCTACATTCAACCGAAGCTGACAGAAAATCTACCACTCTGTTCAATACAAGTAATTTGCAACGGTATATTCAGAAAAGATGGACAAAATAATTCCAGTTTCTGGCGATTATACAAACAGTAGTCCCATACAACAGCACCCGTACCCCCTTTTTATCATACAACAACAAAAGAATGGATCAAAATTCATAATACACAACATGAAGGCTAATTACAATGAATGGAAACTAAACAGCACAAGCAAGATAAACCAAGAAAAAGAAGGAATTTAGGGAAGAGGCCTCTTCAACAAACGAATGCTCTCTCACCCTTTAATTCATCGGCGCCTTCTAGAGATTACAGGAGAGTTTGTACTTGTCTGCTGCCTTCTAAAACTAGGGGAGGAGACTTGAGCCGGTGGATGATGCGGCGCTGGTGCCTGGTAAGAAGAATAAGCTGAAGGTTTTGAGCCCGCCGGTGCTGAAGCTGACTGAAGAGTTGGCTCCATAAAACATGCTATATTTAGCCGGGTTCTCTCCAGCTCCCCTTGCAGCAGATCGCTACCATATTGCTGAGCAAGCGCCTGGGGAAAACACATATTTCAGTTCTATGTTACCCATTGCAAAAGTAACTTTCCCTAAAGAGCACTTCATTCAACATGATCAAACTTAGTTCAAAGACCATTAATATCAAGATATGCATGTACTCTGTATTATATTTCAGAAAACTAATGCCACGGTACCCTACTAGATGTACTCGTCATGTATCATATATTTCTGGGCAGGCATGAATGTTTTTTACTAACCACGGCATCAGGCCATGAGCCCTTAAGCAACAGTCTTTGGAGTACTTACTAGCAAATCATCTGGTGATACTGAAGACCCTTGTTTATCATCTGACGCAGCATCTTCACTGCCACGAGTTGGTCGACGGTTATGTCCAGGATTCTCCAAGGCTTCGGCCACACTTTCACAGGCCTTCTCCAACAAGCTCTCTTGCAAGGATTTCAGAGCTTGTTGTGCCTCAGTTGAGAAGAATGTGTGCAACACAGTTTCAAAATACTCGAGCTACAAGCATGTAACAAGGAGAACAATGCTTAGTTGACCCGTTGCATAGTTAAAGCTCAAGAAGAATCCTACGATAAACAAAAGTAATTACATAACAACCTCAAGCATGAGCTGACAAAAACCATTTGCATCCAACATTCTTAGTTCGTTGGCCTTATTCTCGTAGAAAAGACTAAGAAAGATGTCGATCAAGCCCTCGACCAAAATTTTCATTGTCTTCTCCAACAAAGGCCTAGCACCCGAGTACACCTGAAACCAGCGACAAAGTTAAAACTGCATAACAAGAAACAAATTGAGATGGAAATAATGCAAATTTATTCATGCATCTTACTTCACTGTATAGATTATGAGTCAAATAACACGCATACACAATGTTCCAAAGACATTAAAAATAGGTAGAAGGGATATGAAATGGATGCTGTAACACGCTGTACTGGCAGCAGAAATCCCCAATGATGGGGTTTCTGAAAACAAGTGGCCCTAGACTTTTCAATTGGCGTTTCTTTGGCTCAAGTAACAAACGACCTCCACAAGATTTTAACTCAAAATAAAAGTGCTTTGAGATGTAGAAGTATATATCATACCATTATTGGAAACAGCGTGTGAGGTACACCTATACCAAGTTTTCCAAAAACTTTCCGGTTCCAACCACAGTTCAAGTTCACTTACCACATGGCCAGTCTAGTACTTAATAGTGACCACCATACAGACTTGAGGCAACTATTATGTACTAGTTTTCGAAAAGATGGGCACAGGCAGCTTCCACTAAACACATACTATAACTTTGTACATGTATATTTCCTACATTTATTTACCAGTTAACAATAGCAGAACTGCTTGCATAATAGAAAGCTTAGCAGAAGTCATAACAAACCCATGGGCCTAAAAGTAGAAGTTGCCAATTTTAAAGCATGTTATTCCTGGAAATAGAGTAGTGTCATGGTAAAATAACGAAAAGAACAGAAACTGATGGAAACCTCTGCATGTACGGCTACAAGGATGTGCAGTAAATCAAGAGTTGCATCTCGAATGCCCTGCAAGGACAATTAATCGAATTAGTGTAACAAGACAACTAGACTAGAAGTGACAAAATGGTAATTTTCACAAGGCAGCAAAACATTACGACAACTCGGCTATCACATAGGGATACAGTTCATAACCAGCACAAAGTGTAGCCACGACATATTATTGTTCTGACTGTTCTTGCAGTAAATAGGAAGATTGCTAGATGTTCTAAACAAGACCTGTTCCTAGACGGTTACTGACGAGTTGGATGAAAACACAACCCAGCCCATCCCACACCATTCCACTCGCGTTGGGCCACACGGTTTAGACGGATTCGATTGTCTACTGCAAGCAAGCAACAGAAACTAATGGAGGCGGCAATAGAAGAGGAGCACAGTGGTGATGACGAAGATGATGAAGCTGAGAATATAGAAAGGAATGATCAAAGTGGGATATTATATGGAAGTTGATGGCAATGATTAATTAAGAGAAAAATGGCACCCGTAAGATTTCAAACATGTGATTGGCAACTCGGACGACCTGAAAGAGGGAGTGGTGCTACCTCTGGAATTGAACAGCACCTCTGAAAAACTGAAGTGAATGGGGCCTCGGAAGAATTATTACATGTGAATTTGATTGTCTAGAAGCAGCCTATCTCATTCGGCAGCAACAAAAGGCAAGCAAAAATGTTCGTCCTGAAGCAAGGGGTGCTCTGCAAGGATCACTGGTGAGAAGCCTTATCCGGCAAAGCCGTGAGGCAAGCAGCACTGCATTTGCCCAAAAGCACAGGGAGGCAACTGCCAGTGGGAAACAAGACACCACCTCATCCGGTAACGATGTTCTTTGATGCCTCCACTAGCAGCCTGTTGGGCACCTGCCCTCTCACCACAATAAAACCACAACACCGTGACAACACCGACAAAGAGTGCTTCTCACGTTGATCCCACGCCTCTTAGGTTTTTGGTCCTTCTGCCCCACAAGATTCCGCCACCGCCCATTTGCACACCACAACACTAATGTTAAGGAGCAGGAGAACAACTTTCTTCCAGACGGTGAGCAGTAGAAAGCTGCCTCAGCGCTGAGAGTCGATGCGCATAAGTAGTCACCTTTCTGCTCGGAAGAGGCAGTGCTAACTTGCCTCCGCTACCAAGGCGCTCGGGAGATAAAACTGGAGAGCGGGGACGGGAACTACAGTTTAATGGCAACCCAACCCGTGACCCGTGCAAAACCTGCCAAGCAGTTTGGTCTGGTTTGGTGCATAAGTTTGAGTGGGTTTGACTTAACCATGATTTTGAACTGCGCCTCATGGCAGAAACTCTAGCAGTAACATGCAATTGGCTATTTGAAAAAATTGATAGGCAACTGCGATAACATTGATAAGACTTGTCAATTTGCTATCCTTAATACTGCATACCTTTACTGCTGGTGCTGCTCCCCAATTCATCCCTGAATCCAAGAGATAGTTTTGTGCAGCATTTCTGATCAAGTTTGACTAACCAAAACAAGATTAAAAAATGGTGAGTAGAGCAAAGGCAGACAATATAATTTGCACAGAAAAAACTCAAAATCTGATGACCCAGAAAACATGTTTCCAATTTCAAGCCTACTCTAAGAGTATTCCAAAGTAATGACTTGACTATTAACTAGAAAGCCAGAACAATAACCACGGGTTGTAATTAAATAACTGCTACTCCATATCAAAATGAAAAATTTCTAGTTGGCATCGGTTACTTAGTTCTTCAGAGATTATACCACTGTTGATGGATGACAATATAACTGGTGTTAGCATAACAAATCTTGAGCAAGCAAAATATCCCATAAACATATGCACAATAATATGAAGGGAATACAGATTGTGGTCATAACAAATATGTTGGATCATTTTTCTTCCATAAATCATCATAAACTGATTAATCATCACCAAGTCCTGAAAACATACCATTGCAAAAGTATACTGGTCCAGGACTTTATCTTCTAGTCCGGAGAAAGATGTCGTCAGATCTCGCATATCAGCACTACGTTCATCATTATCCCTGTGACAGTGAAACTGTCATTGATGAAGTAAATGTATCTTGAGAATTGCTTCTAATATGAGTAAATAAATTTTTCATGCAACTATTCACTTCTTACAAAAAATATTAGATGGAGAACAGATACAGGATTTTCTTATAAGGATGGTATCCTACACAAAGGAGTCTGGAAACTGGATGCAGCAAGGTGCAAAATGTAGCACATCCATAGGATCACACTAAGGGAAATGATTTATCAGCTTATTTACGTCAAACACTTCAAGACAAACTTGTAGCTGGCCTGTCACCCAACAAATATTCATCGCTTCTTCCTTCCCAGACAACATCGCCATATGATTGACAGCCCTACTGGGCGACTGGAACTACCCTTTGAGCATGAAAACTACGCATACAGTCAAGAACCTGCCCAGGGAAGCCACTTGAGTATACCTTTACCCAAAGAATTGCTCTCTTCTAGACCACATGTCAATTTCAGTCAACAGGGCACAGGCACATTTTTCATTCTCTTTCAATTCAAGATGCTGACATAGAAATGGTTCTAATTGAGATGTATATATTTAGATATTCAGTTAGTCTAGTGATTGAAAGACAATCAGGAGACAACCCAGTCCGAATAATGTACAATGGGCAAGCCCAGCCTAGCAAAATAAGGGTAGCCCAAAGCCCATTAATCATACGCTCAAAAGAAATCTGCTAAAGAAATGTACAGGGGCAACTACAGACCTAAAACAAATCCACTGAAGAGCAAGATCTGAAACATCTATTGACATGGAAATCAGGAGATATTTGTAAGGACAGAGGTACAATTACTAGGTGAACTAAATCATACCACAGAAACCTAGAGAAATAACTTAGGATCTTGGGGTCTAAGTCAGATCAATGAATGAATGTGACAAAATGGGACATGCCGGACCCATGGCTGGTGACTATGATGAGCTCATGCCGCGAGGGCAACCTCGAGCATCTCCAGAAGGCAGCATTAATGGAGAAAGGGCAGCTGCTCAAATGGAAGCTCGGGCCCAGCCGAAAATCACTTCAGGCTGCAACCTGGAGCTTGAGTACGGCTGAAGTGCAAACCCAGCCAAAGAGACTGGGCTCAGGCCGAACCACCAGGTCAGGCTTTCCATGAACAGGTAGTTGCACCCAAAGTCTACTTTGCATAAGATACCAACCCTTCTCTAAAAATAAGATAAATGTACTTCAACGATGCTACCAGAAAATATGAGAAGTTGGTCAGGTACCTCACTGGCGACCAAATGTGCCTATATTTGGTATACAGCTCATCTGAAAGTTCAGCTTTACAATATCCAATGTTACTCAATACAACCAACAGCTTCTTGTGCAAGTCTCCATCCATGCTAGCAGATGTTTCTCTATCAGTACCATTTACATACCCATTTTGGACATGATTGCTATTTGATCTACTCTGAGCTAGTTCCCCTCCAAATTTCCCCAGATAACCTGATACATATACATACGTTGCAAATACAGAAAAATTGTGATACCATGATTAGATACAATCTCAGAATATAAGAAATGACTACAATAAATCAACTCCATACCTGCAAAATCACGAAAAGAATTTAGAAATGCCAGTCTAACGGACTCATGGATTTCCTGAAGTTGTTGAGAAATGTCATACTTAGCAGACTCATTCCTCAGATTAAAGATCATTCTGAAATAAACAACATAGATCAGGATGCAGCACAATACTGTAACAAGTGAAGGCTGCAGGTATGTAACTGTGCTTGCAAAAAAAAAATAGCCCTCATATTAATGTAGAAAAAACAGGAGTTAACAGTAAGGAAATAAGCCTTCAGGTGCAAGCATAACAAAAGGGCCAACTAGAAAGAGAATACACACCCGAAAAAGCCATGTGCCCTTCACATGGCTCCGAAATAAAGCATAAGTGCACATCAAAACAAACAAATTGATAAAGTACACTGTTAAACAGAAATACAGAAGCAGGCTTACAATTCAATCCGGTCCATTGCTGAAATTGTGATTTCACGGAACTCCAAAGGCAGGCATGAAATTGCATACAGAGACTTGTTTCTCTCAAGGGTGGACAAAGTAACCCAAGTCTCATATTTTGACACCTCCTTAGTCGTAGCCCGCATCCAAGAACAAAGCCGCAGAATGTAAAGCTTTGTCATTTCAAAATGAAGCGCATGCAACATTTGAACTGGCACAATTGTTAAACACGTTCAGTATACAAGACAAATTTCTGGGTATATGCAGCTTTAGACAATGTCACTAACTATACCAGCAGTTGGAGATGAATCCTTTCCTTCAAGTGTTTGACAAGCCTTAGCTATTTCTTTTATAGTGTCACCCATATATGGACGGAGAATATTACATTCCTCAAAATCACGAAATGTATTCTGAACCTGTTATTGTCAAATGACGTTTGATGGCGATTACAGATACAATTAAGACATTAAGTGCAAAGTATCATGATTTGGTCAAAGTTGACAACTATGCAGCGAGAACTGCACCTTGGGTCAAAAGCAGACACAGTAGCATGAACCATACTAGCAACTTCATCAAGACTATGGTTTGTGTACTTATCATCAGTTTTATTTGCACCAGATTTTGCATTCGTATCAGAATCAGCAAGTACATTACCAGCAGCTGCCTGCAAGGAACAATTCAAAAAATATTATTTAGGCATAAACAAGTATAAAATACCTATTTTAGCTTTGTGTGACGATGTGAAGAAGGCACTTTCATGTGACAATGTGAACCAAGCATCATATTTTCACACTGACATTATCAGAGCAATTTACATAAAGCAATGTACACTTAATAACTTGAGTTCAACTACAAAACATATATAGCATGATTTTTAAACTTTCATATGACAATGTGAAGCAGGCATCAGACTTTCATGTGACAATGAAGCAAGAGTTAAACTACAAACAGGGTGAAGGGTGATGGAAGGGAGAACAATATGCTTGCAGAAAGCCCTAATGTATAGCTCGCAAACATCAAAAGCCATTTACTTACAACAATAGTCAAGGTGAATCAATTTTTCACTACTATGCAACTAATAAGATTGTGCATGCCCATACCTTTGCAAATTTTCCACTGAAGACAGATAAAGCTAATCTCCAGAATGCAGGAACATGCTGGATAAGTACAGCAGTTAACCTGCGAATGTAGGTTGTCCTTAAACTATCAGCCTCTTCAGCCATGAAGTTTGATGACAACTGATCGTCATGAAAAGAATCGCCGACAGCTGAATCGACTTCCAACTACAAAAACAAAACGACAGGGGCCATGAATAATATGGAAATGTCATCAGCAGAATGGCCAGACACATGTCATGCTGAACAACAGAAAGTAGTACACTCACTGATTTATTCGATTCTTGTTGCAACTCCCTCCATTTTAAATCAGATAGTCTTTTCTCACGAATTTTATTTTGCAAAACCTCCATTCGCGCTTCATGATCTAAGGTGCACTTTTCAAACAATCCAAGAATCCTGCCATTCTGATGAAATAATGACATATAAAGTTATAAACTGAGAATATGGATAAGAAAGAGAGCATGAATGATTTAATAGGAAAATGTCGGCCAGGTTATAGCACAAGGATTTTGGTCAAGGGTGGTAACCTGAATATTAAGATAATGCCACACTGGATCAGTCTCGGGTTCCAACTCCAGCAATAACCGGACAATGTTCTCAAGCTGAAAGTTGTGAACATAATCGGTAAGATAATAGAACCAAATCATCAGATAACTTGGATTCACAAGTGGTATAATTAATATTGGTAATCAAATTAGAGCCAGCAGCATTCTACAGTTATCTACTAGTATCTTATAAAACTACCACACTATCTGGTCAAGCTCAAAATTCCTTAAACCTAAGTTCACAAGTTTAAACCATCTTTTACTATCAACAGAGCTAGCGAGTTTCAAGATACTGCCAACACTTAATATTAAATGCAGTATACTAACCTCAGCAAGGTCAAGGTGAGGATCTTCCATTGACTTATAAAGCATTCCCCTAAATTCATGCATTACCTTCTCCACTTCCTCCAGTACACGTTTCAGTATTCCCACCTGTAAGTTGGTCACTGTAAGACCGTATAATAAACATATAAAATGCACAAAAACTACAATTGGTTTTGGCATGTAGTGCCTAACAAAGAGGGAAAGCACCACAAAAAACAATGGCGAATTTGAAAGAAAAAAACCATAAGGATTGTTTCCAGCCAAGAGTTCCCACATGACATAAGCGCTCTTGGGTGAGGTGGGCTCTCATTCGCCAGGTCATTTGAGTGCCCATCGTACCACGTGGTTCGTACACTAGGCTGATAGATACTTTACTCAGGATCTCGCACCTGCGCCTGACTTGGTCTGCCAGTGAATTTTGGTTCTACATCCGGTTGTGCGTGGTATGTTCGTGATCCGTACAAATGGAAGGCATTGCGTACATTAACCATCCAGCATACATCAAGCAATAAAGAGAATATAAAATCAAGTTATCAACTCACATGCAAGTCGACTCACCTAGGATAAATATTTATGACAATTAACATATCAGCAAAACAAGGGTTTCTAAAAGTTTTGTGTGAATCAACCAAGCTCTGTGCAGTTGCAAACATGAATACCAATAAATATTAGAAAGCAAACACTGGGACTTAAAAAATTAAATTATATGAAGCGCACGAGCTGAATGATGCATGGACTGCTTTATCACCAACATGGGCCAGCATGAAGAAAAAATCAAACCTGAAGACCTTTTTGTCTCATTTCAATGCAGTTTGTAAGACACGAGATCCTTGAAAACTCAAAATTCCAACGTAAAATGTCTCGTGCTCTGATCCAGTACACTTGGTACCAAATTATGGTACAGAAGTCATTTTACAACGGCACTACGGGAGCAATTTCTCATAATGGGCTTTTGCATGATCCTAACAGCAATGTCAATCGAACCCAACCAAGGACCTAATAAACCACTGCCAATTAGATAAATATGTCTGCTTTAACTGTTTCATTAGGTAATACTCCCTCCATTTCTGAATGTAAGGTGTATAGTTTTCTGCACGAATATTAAGATATGAGGATTTGGCATATAGTGGACTCATCTTCCTCTGGAAAAAATCGGGAGATGTGAGGTCCTAATAGACACAAATTGAAAACAATACACCCTATAAATTATGATTCATTTTTAGATGGGTAAAATTGTCCATAAATCGCATTATACCTTATATTTTGAAATTTTTCTGGAAAAACTATACACCTTACATCAAGGAACGGAGGGAGTATGATACATGTTTCTCCTGTATAAACAATATATTTTACGTATGTCCAATTCTAAGTAAACTCTTTTATTATTCTTTCACACTTAAAAAAATTAAAAGGCCCGTTTATACTACACGACAAGTAGAGGGGAGATAGTAGTCCAGGACAGTAGTGCTCTAAGAAGATGATGGGGATCACCGGTCTGTGATCCCAACAAATCCCCAGGGTTGTCAAAATAAAGATGTCACTGACAATTGGGGTGTGGCTATGACCAGTAAGCATGTTAATCGTTTGATAAAAGATGCAGAAAAGATAAATTAAGAAATTGGCATACATGAGAAGGAAGAACAATTGATTTTGCTTTTTGGTACTCTCTGACAGCTAGATCATACTCTCCTTTCCTAATGTTGCCACGAATTGCGCTTGGCAGGTTAAATAATGTCCGGAATCTCTGAAGCATTCCTTGAACAGATCTGATCTTCTCAGCTTGGGCCTGTACAAGGTGGTTTAGTTTAGTGCACTCAATAAGGAATTTTGCAGAGATGCCAATCAAGATGAATGAAAATTAGTTCTAGAGAAAACTTAGTGCTATACCTGCCTCTCGAATAGAGGCTCGAATGCACGATTTGCCACGCCGCTAATTTTTGAGTGACTGCATACAGGTGAGTAGTACCTGCACCTTCAGGGTCGTCTTCTATCTGTCTCAGTTTCGACTCAATATCTACAGAATAAATGGTATATCACGAAGCGATACAGTGTACAGAACTTCAATACCCTGAACATGTAGCTGCGATAAGGAAGAACTAACAGCTAAAATAATACCATCGATTGTAGTTTTGCATGAGACAAAACAATCAAAGTTCTCCTTAACTAATTGTTTTTTCTGCTGTGTTCTCCCTTTAAGGTCAGTTTTCAAGGTAAGAGCACCAGACTCTAAATCAGCAGCACTTGTATCTTTGTGGACCCACGAAAGAAAAACCTTGGGATCAAAATTTGGAGAAGAGTATACAACTTTGTCTGCAAAAGCACAAAAAAGTAGACCTTTTATTAAACAAGAACAGACAAAGGGCAAAAATAATGCATATGACCAACAGGCATACCTCGCATACTGGGATCCAAACCCTGAGACTTCTCCCTTGAAACTGGAGAACTTACTGAAGCATCAGTGATTAGTCGCAGGGACTTATTATCCATGATACTGGTGGGAAATAAACATTACTCAATCATGAAAGGGCAGTAGACATGGAAAAATAGAAAATAAACATAATTTGATTATTTTAACTCCTCGTACTGCATAGCATATGACCCATACGTTGCACAGTACAACACTGTCAGGTTTTTATGATAATACTTGTTGTTATCCAAATATCAACAGATCGCTATAAAAGACCATCTGCATTACTTTAATAAGGTTTGTGCCATGTTATGCTTTCTTATTCCCGTAAAATGGAGGCCCTGTTTGGCAAGGCTTCTACTTTAGCTTCTACAGCCAGATACTGAAATTAGGCCAAACACCCGGCTTCTCCACTTGACTTTTGGAGAAACAGAAGCTGTCTCAAACAATGACACAATAAGATGATCCCTCCTAGCTTCTCTAGTATTTTCCCAAATTTTCCTGACCACCACCTTAAGTTGACTTCTTATGGACTTCTCCAGCATTTACTTTACGCAATATTTTTCATGTGTGATATGGTGAAGGAGCACTGAAATTAAAAGACGGTATTGATCAAATTTTTGACGACCGAGATAGTTACCCGAGGCCTAATGGATCCAAAACTTCCACTCCTTTAGGTAAAGTCTGTACACTTGTGAGCGCCTTCTGAGCTGCTGCTGCTTTCTGTTCAATTGCTTGAATGTTAGGCGCTGCCCTTGCTTCACGCATTTCCCGAACCCTGCGAGCAAGCTGAACGGAGCAAAGGCCGACGAACATTAGGCCTGACATGTTCGGCGCGAGTGTGGAAACACAAAAAGGCAGATCATGGTAAATAAGACTTCCAGTTCAAGGCATTTGATAACTATTACTTCCTCTGTTCACTTTTATAAGGCATTCTAGATATTTTCAATACGGACTAGATACGGATCAAAATGAGTGAACCTACACACTAAATATTTCTAGATAGGTGTATTTTCGAGAGAAAAAACTAGAATGCCTTATAAAAGTGAACGGAGGGAGTATCAAAGAATGCAGATATATGATGATGTACAAGAAGATAGTTGAGACTAAGCTGAGTACTGTGGTTCATTTTAAAATGGACACTCTACCGAGTTGAACTTCAGACACCCCTCGTATTTGATGCAGGAACTATGCGAATTTTCAAAATGAAGAATACCAAATGACGTTGTTAATCAATTGGCATGTTCAAACCGAGGTAGCAGTACAGGCTTCACACCACTAGCTAGATTTTAGCAATCAGACCACGATCCCACCCTGTTTACCCAAGCAAGTACTTGTTGGCCCGTCGACCGGATGATCAAAGCGTAGGCTGTCCACAAACGCCGACCCAGAGATCAAGATCTCGCGAATTCGTACCTCGGCCTCGTCGACGCGTTTCCAGCTCCTGGGCTCGGCGTCATCGAGATCACCGTCGTCCCGCGACGCGGCCCTCCGTGCGCCGGCGCGTCCGCCCCCGCGGGGCGGCGGTGGCCCGCGCTCGCGGGCGGGGGCGGCGCCGTCCTCGTCGCCGGAGGAAATGGAGAGCAGCTCGACCTCGGAGTCCTCGTCGTCGTCGCGGCTGGGCTGGCGCCCCTTGGCGGCGCCGCGGGCATTGGCGCCGCGGGAGGAGGGGGCCGGGGGGCGGACGAGGTTGACGACGGGCTTGTTGGCGCCGGCGGGGCGCTGGTGGCTGAGGTCCCGCGCGGCCTGCTCCTGCAGCGCCATCTGGAGGAGCTCGTCCTCGTCGACATCGCTGTCGCTCATGGCCGGAGGTGTTCGGGGCCTGGATCTGGAGGTGGAGGAGGGCGAGACGAGGAGGAGGAAGTGAGAGGAGAAATTTCGGTCCGGAATTGGACGCTTGCCTGGTTGGTCTGTAATTGCACGCACGGTACGGGGTTCGCTGGACCCAACGGCGGAATGGTTCGTCTCGTCCGTGCTCTGGGTGTTGCGTCGAACGTTCGACCTGAACCGGTGCCAGTGGCCGTGCCCGCACAAGTGTGCCGTGGCGGTACCGGCGAGATGCTGACGTGTGGACGGTCGATCACCAATTTATCACCGATTCAACAATTCAATGAAAAACCGAAATATGTCTCACTTGAACACAATCCAAATAAAAATAACTTAATAACTCATTACTTTACCATCAATGAGGATATCGTCTTGCATACTGATTATCGACTTCTCGTGAACCTCGCTAGTATCGGCTTATCTTTCTCAGTCTCCAAAGTCTCAATTGCTTTCGCCTTTTCCAATTTCATTTTCAATAATTTCTTACTCTTCACCAAATTTATCCTATCCCTCTCCAACCCCATCCCCTCCGAGACCCTTGCTCGGTCAAACTCAATCCTCTCCAATATAGTTGCATTACTTATAGCTTCCTTATTCGTAGACAAAGCGGATTCAGAATTGTCTTTCCTTCCAATGATAACTTGTATCCATGCGCTTCAGATTATTAGCCGGGAGTTCGCCACCAGTAGTATAGTCAACCCTACCCTATTCGCTCGTGCCGGGGGACTAAGTCAGAATAGAAAAAACTCGTATTGGATTTAGGGATAATCAGGCTCGAACTGATGACTTCCACGACGTCAAGGCGAGATTATACTGCTGAGTTATGTCCATTCCCCGTCCCATCGAGAAAGAGAATTACTGAGATTTGCACTTTCAAAAAAAGGTTGTACCTCTTGTCCTTTCTCTCCTCTCTTTTCTCCTTTAAGGTCGATCTCCCCCTTTTTGGAGAAGATGTCCATCCATGTGGTCGACATTTTGCTTGGCGCGCCCTCATGCCTGACCCTTTCTTTCTCTTATCTCCTCCCCATAGCATATCTTTTCTATTTGGAACGGACCCTTCTCCGTTCGTCCCTCCATCATCGTCATAACTTAATATTACTGTATTTAGGGCATACCTCCAACAATGTGCACCCCTCAAAAGTTGGTTTTTATTTAATGTGGCACCGTAGGCACCCTCGTGGTGAATGATGTAGCTCCGCCACTGCCACTTCAGTTTCCCATTCAATTTGAGCCAATATTTAGACAATGTGAATGATTTTTTCTCCACCTGATGATATAAAGCGGCGGCCATCCCCATCTGTCAATCAAGAAATACTCAACATGATGCAATAATTCGAGCCAATAATTGGACGATGTGAATGGTTTCTTATCCACAAAACGGAGTTCGCTGGACCCAAGGGCGGTTCGAAGGCTGAAATGTGGAATGGTTCGTCTCGTCTCGTTCGTGCTCTGCTCTGGGTGTTTGGCTCGAACGTTCGACCTGAACCGGTACCAGTGGCCGTGCACGCACAAGTTGCAAACAAATGTTAGAGGCGTCTAACTCTGTTTTGCAGGACATGTGATGTGGTATAGTCTCGAAATATTTATTTTGTTGACTAACCTTGTTTTGTTTTGGCCGGCGTGTCGTTCTTCCTTGTTCATCGAGCTATGGTGATAGTGGAGGATAGGAGAAGGCATGCACTTGTCGTGAACCTCGACATGGCCACACCGGTGGAGGAGCCACCGGAAGATGAAAGAAGAAGACTATACTACATCACGAAGTGTTATTTACTTGTGCATGTTTTATACCAGTTTTCTTGCTTTTCCCTTGGTTGCGCAGTAGACGTGATTATTAGGGAGATTCCTCGGCGGCTGCAGAGTTTAATTACTTGAGCTAAAATTAACAATATCAAGGAGATCGTGCTCATCCAACCGTGGCACCGTCAAACCAGATGCTTGTCACCGTGCGCCATGTATCATCCATGAGTAATGTGTGCCAAGGGTTTGGGAGGCGGGCACGAACCGTTCTAGCAGCATGATCGGTTGGTTGTCTTGAAATCCAAGCATAACTAGTTATGAGTTCGGGGCACATCCATCGAAAGATGAAATGGAAGTCACGGCAGGAAGTGATTGGTCTGTTGACCTACCCGTTGTAAGCTACGTTCAATGGCATGTATCCATCTATTGATCGTATGTTGAGCATGGATTTCGTATACACTAATTTGATCTTGAGGAATATCAATTTCAGTGGAAGCACATTATTAGTTTATCTTTAACTAGTGCTAGAAAAATAATTATGAACATGTCTTAGTGAACTTTAGGTTGTTGTAGATCGACACACGTAACACTCGCTATTAACCTTGGTCCACTACTTTTAAGAAACCACTTTCTACCATTAGGAGTAAATATGTTGTTTGGGTATGTTTCCTAAGTTTTATACTTAGGGGTGCCAAGTATAAGTATGTCCTCGACGCTCCTCCTTCGGGGGTTGTTGGCAAAACTACTTATGAAAGGGAAGCTCACACCTTGAAGAGTGATGAGGTTGTCTCTATCCAATGTCTTATGTTGACATGCATGGGCCATGAGTTGCAGAAGCGGTTGGATCGCATATCTGCTGAGCGACATGATCGTCGTACTCACAGCCATGTTCCAGACTCAGGCAAAGACTGAGAGTTATGAGATAACAAAGGTTTTCTGGTCGTGTCACATGGCAGAAGGAAGCTCAGCAAGTGAGCATGTAATCAAGTTGATTGATTGTGGTATTAGGCTGCAGACTCTGGGGTTTTCTAATCCCAGCTGAGCCAAATACAGATTTGATGTTGTCTTCACTTCCCCGTTTAATAACGGATGTATCATGATTCAAAACATGAGTGGGAGGAAGAAAATATTAAATGGCTCCTTGCTATGCTGAAATCTGCATAAGCTAATGTGATGAGGGATAACAACCAAGTTCGATTGTTGCCCAATTCGCATGCTTCAAGAAGAAGAGGAAGAAGAAGGCTGAAGGTGTTAACACACTGGATAAGCTTTAAAAGGTTAGTTCAGGAGAATCCTGAATATCTCTTCTGAGAAAAGAAAAGATATTGGAATTGGAACTGTAAAAGGTTTCGGGCACTAATAAGAAGAGTTGTACTTAAATGATATTAGTTATTCTTACTAGTATCTCTGGAGTATTGATTGCGAAGAAATTTTTCTTGCGTTCAATATAAGGGCTGCGGAAAGTAAGAAGTATGGAGAATAAAAGGTGGTGGTGTGTGCTAAGTTTGGCGCATGGACCTTCGTCCTTGGATGAAGACGTCTCCACTTTTATTTTTCAAAGTTGAAAGATTTGTGAGCTTCGGCTCAAATTATTAGATCGCATGTTTGGCGATAAATATTCTTGTGAATTTATAGGACAAGTTGGTCATGTTTATTATGATAAAGAATATTGGAAATCACTCCCTTTAGGGATGATCAAGTTGCCAATCTTTTGAATTTAAGGGAATATCATTTGTTCTAAAATACTTTGTGATTGTATTGATATCACCTTCGGGTGACACTATCATCTTGGATGCATCATATGCATGATGGAAAGAAATCCAAGATATTGCACATAGTGAGAAATCAATAAAAGATAAAGGTTTTGGATTGTTGATGATTTTATCATTGATGTCTAAAGTTTCACAAAATGTTTTAGATATAAAGTCTTGGTGATTATAATTATGTCTTGAAAGTTTTCGAGTCATAATCTGACTAAGTGTGACAAAGTCAGCACTAAAAATCTTCTTTTTTTGCATAACGTTTGGCAATACTCAATTTAGAATATGTTTACTCGCTAGGTAATTTTAGCACAGTTAATTGTCTTGCTTCGTGTCATTGTTTTGAAAGATAAACTACGGATGGACACATTGGTCTAAGGTACTAAAAGTTTCTGAAATATTGGAACTTGGTCCTAAGATAAAGGACAAAAGGAATTTCATTGTCTCTTGCCTCATGTCATTGTTTTGAAAGATAAACTTTGGGGACATGATGGATTTAGGTTCTGAGATTTTCTGGAAGATGAAAAACTCGATCCTAATAGTAAAAGACAATGAGGTACTTTGTTGGTTGTTCCAATAAGTTAATTGGAAGTCCTCATATACACCACATATGTAACAATGTTTTTGAAAGGACACGGATGTCGCCTAGAGGGGGGTGAATAGGCGATTTAAAATTCTTTACGGTTTAGGCTTGAATAAATGCGGAATAAAACTAGCGTTTAATTTATCAAGCACAAAACCTAAACAAGCTAGGTTTACCTATGTGCACCAACAACTTATGCTAAACAAGATATACAACTATGTGATAGCAAGATATATTACTTCAAGCTCGATGACTATCACAAAGTAAATTGCATAAGAAAGAAGCTCGGGTATAGAAATACCGAGGCACTTGGAGACGATGATTTATCCCGAAGTTCACTTCCCAATGGAAGCTACGTCTCCGTTGGAGCGGTGCGGAGTCACAAAGTGATCCCCGAATAGCCGTCAAATGGCACACCGTAATCTCCTTCGTGCCTCCACCAATGCGGAGTGCCACGAACCACTATGGGACACTTGAGGGTGGTCACCGAACTCGTACAAGGATGAGGCACACTCCACAACTTAATTGGAAGCTCTCACCGAATTCCCGCAGCTCCCAAAGCCACTAGAATCACAAGGTTGGGGCGCGACTCCACAACTTAATTGGAGGCTCACAACTATCCCGCGAGCCACCAAAACTCCGAGATCAACAAGGACCGTCTAGGGCACTCCAAGTACCCAAGAGGACAAGCTCTAGGGCACCCAAGTACCCAAGAGTAACAAGCTTCTCAACTTCACTTTCCACGAATCACCGTGGAGAACTCAAACCGATGCAACCGATGCAATGGGCAAGAACACAAGAAGTGCTCAAAATCCTCCACTCTCAAATCCCACCAAAGCAACTAATGCTTATGGGGGGAGAAGAGAGGAAGAACAAAGAAGAACACCAAATTTCTCCAAGATCTACATCCAAAAGCTTCCCCTCACTTAGAGGAGAGATTGATTGGTGAAATGATAGATCTAGATCTCCTCTCTCTTTTCCCTCTAATCGGAGGCAAGAATCATGGAGGAATAGAGAGAAAGCAAGCTCCAAAAGGTCAACAATGGTGGGGGAAAACGTGCTCAAGAGTTGCTCTCTTTGGGGAAGAAGGGGACCTTTTATAGGGCCCCACGAATTAGAGCCGTTGCAGGAAAAAACGGGGAATCGGATAATCCGTGTCAATTTAGGACCGGATAATCCGGTTTTGAAGCCAGGAAATTCGCTACTGTATCGAGCCGGATATTTCCAACCGGAAATTCCCAAAACGGACCGGAATATCCGGTTTTCTGAAATCTGATAAAAACAGCAAAACGGAAACTGCAATAACTTTTTCATCCGACTCCGATTTCGATGATCTTGGGCTCGTTGGAATCGCAATGACAAGCTCTCCAAGATTATGCAGAGAAACATCATAGTCCATCATGGGAGTATAAAACCAAATGTAGAGAGGTGAAACCTCTCTATAAAATACGAACCGGCAAAAACTCCAAAACCGAAAACGCAACAAGTTATTCATACGAAATCCGTTTTCGGTGAACTTGAGCTTGTCATGAATATCATGACAAGCTACAAAAACACACATAGAGAAAAGCCAAATAAGAACCAAGAAAGATGATGAAGGCAAATATGCAAAGGTTTGAGCTCTCCCCAACTGATACGCTAAAGCTCAATCGAGAGCCCCTCTTGATAGTACGGTGTCTATCCAATAACCCGGTCTCCCGACTAACAACATGAGACCGGTAAAATAGAAACCCTATCAAGATCATACCTTTGCCTTGCGCATTCCACTTGACTAGATGATGGCGATCTTGATCTTCTCAAGTGGACCACCTTTCTTGATTGCGCTTCGCTTGGTGAAGACTCAAACATTGCTCCCCCATACTCCACTATGGGAGAGCCTCTCTTAGGCACATCTTCACATGAACATTATCTCTAAATGGGTGGCAAGCTTCAAGCCTAGGATTTCTTCGAGATGCTCCTCTTGAACTTGCACAACTCAAGCTTGATGACGATCGCCACTTGACGTCATCCTTCGTGGGCATACCAAGAGATACATGATCCCACTTGGTACATCTTGTAGCTTTATGTGTTGATCAATATCTTGATCAACCTTGTATCTTTTTCTTCTCTTTTCAATAGATGATGTCTTGAAGATAACAATGAATGATCACATAATCCTTTTCTTCAAGACATACTTGCAATATGCTCAACTCGCATATGACCAATCATCGGATAACTCCTCTTATAACAACTTGCTCATCACATACAATTCTTCTTGATCATATCAAATATATCCATACAACTCGATGATCTTGATGCCAAATACTCCATTATATCAATATCTTTATGGCATCAACCTTGAATCCAACATATGGAGTTCAAGCATTTTCTATGGACAAACACTACAAGAATAACTCAATGCAACCATTAGTCCATAGGGATTGTCATTAATTACCAAAACCACACATGGGGGCGCCATGCCCTTTCAATCTCCCCCATTTTGGTAATTGATGACAATCTCTTTTACAAGGGTTTATATAATGAATTAAGCAACCAAGCAAAAACAAGCATGGATGCATGAGCATGAAAGGTAAATGCTTATGACCAAAACAAAAGCATAACATCAAATTCCCTTAAACCCTCTAAAACTTCTCCCCCATTGGCATCCATTTCCAAAATGGGCGAAAAATCTTAGAAGGTCAATATAGTATGAGCTCCCCCATAACGTGTGCATTTCTCAAAATATGAGTGAAATCAAATACACATATCCAATGACGAATAGTTGGAGAGAGAACAAACTATATTGAGGATCCAAAGATTGCAAAAGAATGATATGGAAAACTTTTTACAATTCACCAAATAAAAAGTAAGCAATCAAAAAGATCCAACTAACCAAATAAACACAAGATATTATGATTTGAGCAAAAGAGTGTTTTAAAGAAAATAGAGGAGCTCCCCAATATTTGTACACAATTTAGAATTATTGTATTTGAATACAAGGTGTACAAACATGGAATCCTCACTCCTCCGGTATCCTCTAAAACACAAAAACAAATGAATTCACAAGCTCAATAAGATGCAAATGAAAAACAAAGCTTGTGACATATCCCATGGTGAAGAATAAACAAGCAAGTGGTCAAGGATATTCACCAAGATGAGTGCACCAAGATGTGATAAAATAGGATATGCACTCATAAACCAAATTCTTTTCGGAGTCACACCAAAGAATAAAAAGGGAATAAAAGAGGTGACACCGAAGAATTAGAATATCGAGTAAAGATGTAATTTCTCTCATGTATATAAGTTTCTAAGTGTACAAAATCATGAAGATATATATCCACAAGAAACATGTACACATAAATTAGTTACTAAAGAAAAGAACAAGATATCCAAAATAAAGTCATATATATACACATATGATATTTGTGTAGGATCATAGCCCATAGCTCAATGATTTCATTGTGTAATAATGAACTTCAAATTCAACCTCAACACAAGCATCACAAATATCACTAAGGGAAAAAGATAGTTGGGATGCATTGAGGAAAGCAACAAGTATCATAAGAGCCGAATATAATTTGCAATAGCTACAACAAAGGCAAATAAATACTTTTCATGCCATGATGAAACCTACACAAGGTTCAATGCTATAAAAGTATGCATGAGGGTGGATACTTGTTACCGAGATGGCATGGGGTTGATGTAGTAGAAGAGTTTATCAACCATCCTAGCTTGGCTCCAATAAGCATGTGGTGAAGACACTTTCATTGTAAATGAGACAAGCATCCAATGCATCTCCATGTACCTAAAACACATTCAAGTAAAATTGTTCCCAAACTAATTGGGTCCAAAGTAGTTAGTCAAACTACAATACATAGAAGGAACTCCACATAAATATGTGCATATAGATATGAAATTGAATTTCATGCACATCTTAGCCGATTTAGGATTCCGTGGAGTTTCACCTATATATTGGCACAAAGAAGGAAAGCATGCCATAAAATAAACATGTAGTAGATATGCATGCCTATTAACTTTAATAACCAAAGGAGATACAATTTGGACAAATATCAAGAAATCAAAGAGGTCCAAATTATATCAAAGATCCAAATCAAAAATTGATTTAGAGAAGCCAATTGAAACTAAAACAAATCAACATATGATTGATGAGATACCAATTGGACAAAGATACAAAAAGAAATAAGATACCAATTAATTAATAAATAAAAAGGACTAGATATCAAATTTCCAAAAGAGATATCAAAAAGAGATATAATCAACGAATGATATAACCCACTCCCAAAGAGAGATGCCAATTGGACAAACTCTCAAAAAGAAAGAGCGGGTTCCAACAAATAAACCACACCCTCTACACTTTTCATGATGGCACAAAGTACCAAGCCGAAAAGGTTTGTCTTCCATGAGACATGTCATCGGGATCAAAGACCAATGGAAAGGATCAAATACAAATAGAATATAAATAGTGTTTAAAAGGATACATGATAGCTCTCCCAACAAAAGTGCATTATTTATGATCTTGTATTTGAATACACAATGCACACACATGGAATCATCGCTCTCAAATATCTATTCAAACACTAGTCATATAAGAAGAAAAGCAATAAGATCCAATACTAATGAAAATATAAGTTGTACTCAATATAGGATAGCTCACCCAAGAATAGTGCATTATCTATAAGTAGCCTTTGAATGCAAGGTGCACAATGATGGGATCAATGCCTCTCCTATACCAAATAAAACACTAGGAAAGTTTGAGTAAAGCAAAATGATCCACAAGAGGTAAGGAAGACAATGGGAGTTAAAAAATTAATTTTTGGCAAGAAATAAGGCAATAAAATCAAGAGCCAATATGAAGATGATCTACAAATTTCACCACAATTATGACATCAATTGTCATGGAAAAGGAGTATATGTAGAAATTTCTTAGTGGTGTATTGGATTGATTTCAAGATCATCTTCGCAACCAATAAGCACATGGTGAAGGATAAGATTTAAGCGCGATGCTTATGTAGATAAATGTTCTTGATAGCTTCAAATATTCACGCGATAATGCAAAGCAACTACAAAGAGTGCTTTGAAGCAATCGGTTTTCCAAAGAGATATATGAGAACATATTAGAGGAAAACCTTACCAAGAACATTCATCACAAACAAGATCCAAAGTGTGAGTAAGTAAAAACATTTAAGCAAATGGAACTTGTTTGAGAAACATGCCACAAAGGAATAAGATAATTAACAATATCAATTCTAGGTGGCAATACCTCACATGTTCACATTGTCTAGGTTTGTAATATGCACATAGCTTATTACTCCCCCATAATGTGATAATCCATTTATTCTCCACAAGAGGCAAGTAAAACCAACTAGAGATGATAATGAATATTATAGAATTTGAATTTCTCATGAGCATGACATACCACATAGAGACTAGATAAATTGATATATCAACACTAAGTGGTATTCCTCATGTACACACATTTTTAGGATTGTGAAGAGCCAAAGAGCTATCACTCCCCAAAATGGGATAGTCCATTAATCTCTCAAAAGAACCAATTAAGATATAAGCAAGTTGATATAAAGGCTCAACATCACACTACATGGTGTGCAAACCAACATACACATACTTGATTGCTCAAGATAAGTAAGTAGAGAGCACAACATATACAAACACTAGCAAGGTACAAAACCAAACACATGCAAGGGTGCAAGCAACTTTCAATGTATGATTTAAATACAAGTTACCGCAAGGAGAAACATTGGATATGAGATAGAACAATATAATCCAAATGACTTGGCTTGAGAGAATATAATTGATGAAGATCCCTTAATTCTTCATGATGTAGCCAAGTCTCCAATGCCCTCCTCAACACCTATTGATCAAGTTTTAGCTTGTTGGTCCCCAACCAAGTTGGGTCCTAAGAGGTTAGTCACAATAGGCTTGGCAACCCAAATGGTTCTTTTCTTGACACCACTTTGAGTACCAACATATTTGGCAAACACATTGCCAACCTTATCCTTCATAAGAGATAAGCATTATCAATTATGATAGGGTTGGATAAGGTACCACTAGTGCATGAAGAAGCAAAGTGACCCTTCTCACGGCATAAGTAGCAACATTTGCTTCCTCCTTTCTTCTTTGTTGAAATCTCAACTTGAGAAGGAATGCTTGATTCTTCTTGGGAAGTGGCCGTTCTTTGACTTGGGGAACTTTAGTTTGAACTTGAGGCATCTTCCCTTGTTGCTTCTCACTAAGAGACTTCTTCTTCAAAGGGCAAGATCTAACATGGTGCCCTTCAACTTTGCACTTGAAGCAAACAATCTTGGCCAAATTCTTGACTTGTTCATGGCCCTTCTTTTTCTTGTTATACTTGGACTTGTTCTTATTATTGGAGTTGAATCCAAGTCCACTCTTGTCATTGGGGCGTCTTTGCACACTCAACATGTTGTCAAGTGTGGGCTTCCCATCATGACGCTTTTCCAAGTCTTTCTTCAAAGAAGTGACTTGGGCCTTGAGCTCTTTTAATTCCTCTACATGGTTAGTATCAACAAAAACACTAGAGGAAGTTGAAGCTTCATTGTTAGAGCAACAAGGCATGGAAAGTAATTCATCACAAGATGTAGCAATATTATGAGTGGATGAATTACTAGGACTAGCACATGGCAATAAAGCATTTTGAGTATAAGTTGTGCCATTGTCCACATGAGGCTCACAAGATGTTACCTTTGACATAATAGCCTCATGAGCTAACTTTAGCTTATCATGGGAGACTAAAAGATCCTCATGAGAGCTCGAGAGCTTTTCATGTCTTTCTTCCAATTTCCCATAATTGCTAGAAAGCAATCAAGTTGAGCCCTTAGCTCAACATTCTCCTTCAATATGGATGCTTCACAAGAGATAGAGTTAGTAGCACAAGCATCATTATTTATGACAATAGGAGAAAGTAACTTGGCAAGCTCTTTAGAGTGAGAAGCTTTAAGTTGCGCATGAGACTCGGTGAGTTTGATGAGCTCACCCTTAGTGACCCTAGAGCCATTATCTAGGTGCTCAAAATCCTCAAGGAGTTTGGCATGTGCATCTATAAGCTTACCATTTGTTATTTTGAAATCATTAGCCACTTTAAGAGATCTATCAAGGGATCCCTTTACTCTAGAAAGTTCGAGAGCAAAAGTTTCCTCAAGAGATGTCTTGCTTGTTTGTTCTTCTTCAAGAGCTTCCTTGAGATCGGCGATCTCTTCCGCATACTTGTATTCGCGGTTAAGACTTTCATCAATGTGAGCTTCCAACTCCTCAATGGTAAGTTTGCGCTCAACAAGGGTAGACATGATTTCTAAGAAGTTAGCACGAGCATTTTTATCTTTGAAAGAGAAAGAATAACCATTTTACCCTTCTCAAGTATGGAAGCATCATTATCATTTTGTTCATTTTCCTCATCATATCATCATGAGATATATTGGGATCCAAAGTAGGAGATACCTCTGAAGCCTTAGCCATAAGGCAAAAGTGAGTACATGACGATGATGATGAAGAATTACTTGAGTCACCATTTAAATCCATATCTTGTTCCATGGAGTGTTCGGTTTCCTCTACATTGTTAGCCAAACAAATACTAGAGGAAATAGAAGCATTTTTATCATGGCAACAAGATATAGAGAGCATATCATCACAAGGATTAATCAAGCAATTTGTACATGATATGCAAGGACTATCAACACAAGCATGTAGATCATTTTTGGTTCTAGATGCGTTTAAGTCCAAAGATAAATCATTGCAATAAGATAGAGGTGAAGTATCATCAACAATAAGCTTACTATCATTATTGCAATATCTATCACTACTCACCATTGCATTACTTTGTGGCTTGCCACATGTAGGTGAAGTAGAAGAAGTTGAGAACTCATCACGGCCGGAAGTGGAGGGACAACAATCATCTCCACAATTCTTGGACACATCATATTTATCTTGAAGCTTGGTCCAAAGCTCATGAGCATTCCGAAAAGGAGAGACCGACATAATAACTACATCGCTCAAAGCATTGAAAATCATATTAGAAGCTTGAGCATCTAGATAGGAATTATTCTTATCCAATAAAGATAATCTTTTGGGATTCTTGGAGGAGAATAACCCCTATCTAGAATTCGCTCTATGTATGGGTCCATGACCCGAAATTATCAAGCATGCGAATTTTCCAAACATCATAATTTGTGCCATCTAATATAAAAGAAGCATTGTGCACTAGTTCACTATAGACATCTTTACTCTCGAGGCGGTGAAGCCAAAAACGAGAGAACCCGCTCTGATACCAATTGAAAGGACACGGATGTCGCCTAGAGGGGGGGTGAATAGGCGATTTAAAATTCTTTACGGTTTAGGCTTGAATAAATGCGGAATAAAACTAGCGTTTAATTTATCAAGCACAAAACCTAAACAAGCTAGGTTTACCTATGTGCAACAACAACTTATGCTAAACAAGATATACAACTATGTGATAGCAAGATATATTACTTCAAGCTCGATGGCTATCACAAAGTAAATTGCATAAGAAGAAGCTCGGGTATAGAAATACCGAGGCACTTGGAGACGATGATTTATCCCGAAGTTCACTTCCCAATGGAAGCTACGTCTCCGTTGGAGCGGTGCGGAGTCACAAAGTGATCCCCGAATAGCCGTCAAATGGCACACCGTAATCTCCTTCGTGCCTCCACCAATGCGGAGTGCCACGAACCACTATGGGCACTTGAGGGTGGTCGCCGAACCCGTACAAGGATGAGGCACACTCCACAACTTAATTGGAAGCTCTCACCGAATTCCCGCAGCTCCCAAAGCCACTAGAATCACAAGGTTGGGGCGCGACTCCACAACTTAATTGGAGGCTCCCAACTATCCCGCGAGCCACCAAAACTCCGAGATCAACAAGGACCGTCTAGGGCATTCCGCGAGTAACAAGCTTCTCAACTTCACTTTCCACGTATCACCGTGGAGAACTCAAACCGATGCAACCGATGCAATGGGCAAGAACACAAGAAGTGCTCAAAATCCTCCACTCTCAAATCCCACCAAAGCAACTAATGCTTATGGGGGGAGAAGAGAGGAAGAACAAAGAAGAACACCAAATTTCTCCAAGATCTAGATCCAAAAGCTTCCCCTCACTTAGAGGAGAGATTGATTGGTTAAATGATAGATCTAGATCTCCTCTCTCTTTTCCCTCTAATCGGAGGCAAGAATCATGGAGGAATAGAGAGAAAGCAAGCTCCAAAAGGTCAACAATGGTGGGGAAAACGTGCTCAAGAGTTGCTCTCTTTGGGGAAGAAGGGGACCTTTTATAGGGCCCCACGAATTAGAGCCGTTGCAGGAGAAACGGGGAACCAGATAATCCGGGTCAATTTAGGACCGGATAATCTGGTTTTGAAGCCAGGAAATTCGCTACTGTATCGAGCCGGATATTTCCAACCGGAAATTCCCAAAACGGACCGGAATATCCGGTTTTCTGAAATCTGATAAAAACAGCAAAACGAAAACTGCAATAACTTTTTCATCCGGACTTTGATTTCGATGATCTTGGGCTCGTTGGAATCGCAACGACAAGCTCTCCAAGATTATGCAGGGAAACATCATAGTCCATCATGGGAGTATAAAACCAAATGTAGAGAGGTAAAACCTCTCTATAAAATACGAACCGGCAAAAACTCCAAAACCGAAAACGCAACAAGTTATTCATACGAAATCCGTTTTCGGTGAACTTGAGCTTGTCATGAATATCATGACAAGCTACAAAAACACACATAGAGAAAAGCCAAATAAGAACCAAGAAAGATGATGAAGGCAAATATGCAAAGGTTTGAGCTCTCCCCAACTGATACGTCCCAAACGTATCTATATTTTTGATGTTCCATGCATGTTTTATGTCAATTGGCACATGTTTTATATACACTTTATATCATATTATGACATTTATTAGAATAACCTACTAATAGTTGCCAAAGTGCAAAATCTTCTTGTTTTCCTATTTGTTGTGTAGGAATTATCAAAATACAAAAGGAAACCTTGTTGGAGTCAAATTGGGACTTTCCTGAAATCCGTCTGAGAACTTTTTACGGAGATTGTCAGTTTGACCCTCGAAGATGGCGTCCAATGGAAATCAAATTAAAGAGAAAGTTGTCACAATTTTCCATACGAAGATTTTAATCCCGAGATCAGCCCAATCGGAGTTCGGACGCGGGCTGTAGGCCCGCTTTGGTGGAACCCTAAAAGGGGGTGACGGAAATCCGAGAGTCCATATAAAGAAGGAAACCCTAGGTCGTGAGAGGCACCCAAGACCACGAATTTTCCTCCTCCCAGGCAGCCGTCTGGGGGAGGAGAACCTCCTCCACACCATCCTCATCACCAAGGGCCGCCGCCGTGGGCTGCTGCGGGTCGCCGCCTCCACTCCGGCTGCACCTCTTCATCAACCTCTCCATCTTCTCCAACGACTTCTCCACCGTCTCCATGATGAGGGGGAGTAGTCCACCCCCTGGACTTTGGGTTTGTGGTGGTAACTTGATCTAATCTCTCTATGTATGATCATTGTTGGAGTCCATATGATGTGCTTTGCATAAGTATGGATCTATCTATGTAATTCTTATGGTGGATATTGTGGTATGAGATGATTTGTTATACATTTACCGTTGTGTTGGAGCTTTTATGATTTGTCATACTTTGGAGATATTCTTTGATGCATGTGATGGTTTGATTTATGCATAATACCTTGTTTATCCTTGTCATGAGGTGATTGACACCACCAAGTGTGGATAGATGAGAGAGATGTGGTCATGCACACGAATTATGAATCATTGCACTAGTGTTTAGAATATTGTCCATTATGAAGTATGATGTATGTAGGTACGGGATGGCCGATGTGACACGGCATATGTATTGAGTGACATGTGAAATACAGCCCAACATCCTTTATCTGGGGGTAAAAAGGAAGAGTATGATGTGGGAGTGAGAGCAACCACGCTAGCCTTACGAGGGTGACCTAGCAACACAAATGAGTACTTCTTTCAACTATGTGTTTTAGGTATAGCCGTTAAAAAGCTACCATTAAAACATGACAATTGTGTGTACTTTATCTATAACATGATAATCACCGTAGATGAGAGAGAGGATTAAGTGAACCCATGAACCCATGTCCATTGTTCCTATAAGAGAAAATCTTTGTCTTGTCCTCTTGCATTGAAGAGGATTGGGACACTTTTACATTCTTGTTTTGTTACATTCCCATCCATTAAATCAACCATCTTGTTCCTTAAACTTGTTTAGTGCATAATCAACTAAAACTTGTGACACTTTAGTTGTAGGGAATAGATAACTTTTCCTTCTTGCTCCTGCGGATCGATACCTTACTTCCACATTGAGAGGTGCTACAGTGATCCCCTGCTCTTGGGGGTTATCAAGTACTTTTTTGGCGCCGTTGCCGGGGAGCGTAGCGCTTAAGTTCCTATTCTTGTGTGCACTAGACTTTAGATTTATTTTTGTTTTATATCTTGCAATCATCTAAGCTTGGGGAGGTTCCTTTAAACTTGTTTGGTTGTGAGTTTCTCATTAGTTTTACTTTGAGTTTTATATATCAAAAACCCAAAAAAATTAGAAAATGGAAAACTGTTATGAAAACGCCATGATGGCTGCTGAATTTAGAAAATCAAATGAAGGGAAAAGATTAGGAGAATACATAGAGCTTCTAAATAAAATTGCTAGTGTGCTGCTTAATTATCATAAGGAAGAAACTTGTTGCTCTTAATACTTTAGACCCTTTGAATTCCAATGCCCATCCAATAGAGAACATGTTATTGCAACTTATCAAACATGGAATTGTGCTCACTTAGGGATGGAAGAAGTAGAGCAATTTGTTATTTTTATGGGAGCCTATGAATTATACACCTTCATTAATGAACATGAAACCTGCCCTATGGCTTCTCAATTTAAAGTTTTTATTGCCAATATCCTTGATCTCTGCATACTTGAATTTGATGAAAATATCTATGTTGTTGACACAAGGAAGAGAGCTGCCCAAGAAAGGTCTAATATTTTGCAGGAAGAAGGTGACAAAAGCTTAATCTTGGGGATGCCCGTGCAACCCCAAGAGGATGATGAAAATGATGAACAACTAGAGAATGAAGAGTTGGATCTCCCAACTTCACCTTCAACAAATGATAGTAACACTCAAGATTTTGTTGATGATAAACTTTGCTTTTATGATTCTGATGATGAGGAGGACTATCAACCTATGCCTAATGAGAACATTATTGATAATAATTTTAAAAATGATGAGGAGTATGGTTTAGATATGCTATATGATAATGCTTTAGATGATGGTCCTATGCTTATTGATAAACCTCCATGTTTAGTTGTTACTAAATTATGTGAGGATAAAAATGATATACTTGCTGTTTGTGATGGTACTCTTACTCATGAGAGTCCTACTTTGTTCTTAAATTCTCCTAATTACACCATAGATGTTGGGGGGATAATAACCCGGTATACTTATGACCAAGGAATAATCAGTCGGATGGCCCAAGGTCTGGTCCGAGTGATGTGTACAAGATATGGGCCGGGTTATAGTTGGGCCAATAGGCCTAGTATGACTCGTTCCTGGAAGGAAGGACCTAGAAGAACTGGAGTCCGAGTGAAGGAAGAAACCGGGTGACTTGGAGGCTACGGAAGGTCTAGAAGAACCTAGAGTAGGACTCCGTGCTCGTATGTAACTCGGTATTCATTGTAAGTTCGGGAGACCCGGCGTCTATATAAACGGGCTCCCAGAACATAGATAGAGTTCTAAGTCTCAAGTCATAAGTTTCAACCCTAGTTCGATATCACCGCTATCAAGCGAAACCCTTGTAACCTGTCTCGTAACCCGGCTCTGTTGTCGTAGCCGAGTTATCGAGACCTCGAGATCAATAACATAGAAGCAGGAAGTAGGTCTTTATCTCCAATGGAGAGGCTGAACCTGGGTAAACCCTTTTTCCCCAACGAGCGTGACAATCTCCTGAAGGACCAAGGCGCCTTGCCCCAACATACAAGTTACCCTATGGTAACATCTGCCGTGTTAACCCCACGACAGTTGGCGCCCACCGTGGGGCCTGCGACCAAAGCTGTCCTCATCAAGGGAGAAGCTCTGCGAGGGATGGAGAACCTCGCGATCGGCGAGGTCAGGATGGATCAGCGCGGAAATCGCATCGTCGACGATTCCGGCTGGAAGGAAGAAGCAGATCTGCTGGATACCGGCCGGGTGATCCCGTTCGGTCGGATCCACGTCTTCGTAGGTATGGTTAATGCAATTCAGCAAATTTGATGACGAGGTTATGTGCGACTCCGTTTCAGGGGCAGCCACCATCGTCCAATCTGATGGAGAAGAATCAGTCGGAACAGGAGGTTTCGAACATCAGTCGGACATCCGGGCTTGCGAGCCGGAGTACCGACGTGAGGAAGATTTGGATACAGATACTGAATCGATTTACCGTTGTTTGACGAGAGATTTGGGTATGTGGCTGATGAGGAAGATTATGAGTCGGAGCCAAGGACCATGAAGCATGCGATGGTGTATACTCTGAGGAATCACAATGATGGAACAGAAACTTCAGTAAGCGAGGACGATGCCACGCGAGCGGCCAGAGAAACAGAGAAAGAATTCAGCGTCTCACAACGTTTCAACCGGGTGAAGGCTCGGGACAGCCGGTTGTGATGGAAATCCCACCAGTTTTTAGGCCCTTGGACTTTGACGCAGCAATAGTTACAACCCCAATCACACCAGATAACGCAGCAACCCGGGCGCAGCAATTGGATACGTTACGAATCACGCTGGAGAATCAACAGAAGGCTTTATTGGCGGAGCAGCAGCGCATGTACGATGAGCAACAAGAGATAGAACGGGATCGAGCCCGTGTGGAGCAAGAAAGGATAACAGTGCAGAATCGCCATGAAGATCTTACAGCAGTACATCGGAGGAGGCACGAAACCCGGGTGATGCCAGGCATGACTTTAGATCCAACGAGATTGAACTTTGCATCACCAAACGGAGCTCCCAATGTCACTCGGCCTGAGCCAGAGCCGGTTGGAATTGGGCATGGAATCATGGTTAGAGCAAATCAGGGAGGAAACGGGGTGCCACCCAACACTCGGGCGGAGCTCAGCAAAATCAGAACACAGCGGCTGCGGGTGATATGCCACCACCAGCAGATCGGTTCCACACGCCCAGGGTCACTACTCAAATCCGGCTGATAACGTGTACGCAGCAACATTAGCATTATGCCGCATGCCGATTGATCAATCACCACAGGGAGACGAAGCGCGCAGGGCAATTGAGATGTTGAAAACTGCATCACGCAGCAGGGAAACATGCCGGATAAGAGTGGAGCGTTACATTCAACACCATACAATAGCCGAGCTAACCGGAGTCATCACGGAGAAACACCAAGGCCAGCCGGATCAGGCGTCAGGAACGGACAGCAGAATCAAGGTCACCCGGCGCCGCAGCCTCAGCGTTCGGGACATCAGCAGAGGCCAGCCCAGAATCACCGGTGCCGAGGCCGCATCAGCCGGCCCCGGCCCAGTCTGTGGCCCAAGCAATTGTCAACAGTTCAAGAGCACGGCGTGCGGCGAGCGCAAACCCGGCTTTAGGTGTCGCCGGAGGAGCCGGAGGACAACCTGAAGCAGGAGTGATGGGCCACGCACCAAATACCGGGTCAGGTTTGCCGTTAGTTTCTTCATTACTTAACCCGGTTGGAACTAAATGTCTTTCAGATGCTATTAAGAGCGAACCTTTTCCCGAGAAGTTTAAAGAGCCAAGCAAGGTGACAAATTATGACCCCAGCATGGATCCAGAAACATGGCTCAGCAGTTACGAGATGGCGATGAGTATTCGCAATGCCACCGCCAACTTGTGCGCGAGATACATGTACCTGATGATGAGTGAAGGAGCAGCAAAGTTATGGTTCAATGGATTACCGAGAAATCTATCAATTCTTGGGATGAGTTGAAGGCATTATTTGTCAAGAATTTCAAGGGCACGTGTGAGAAGTTGTTCACTATAGAAGATTTGGAGCGATGTTTCCAGAAGAAAGGCGAGTCAGCGCGTCACTGGATGCGCCGGGTCACAGCCATCATTCACTCATCAAAGGGAATTACACCAGCTGCGGCCGTGTCGTCGATGGAGAAAACCTGCAGATATGACCCGGTAATTCAGAAGATGGGTCGACTGAGGGCCACTGGCGAAGCAGAAACCATCACCATGGGACAGCTGATGGAAGCGGCTCATAAGCACGCATCCACAGACAAGACCCGGGATGATGATGAAGATAAGGGAAAAGGAAACGTCAACAACGGAGGAAAGAACACAACAACAACGGTAACAACAACAATGGGAACAATAATCACAATGGTAACAATGGGAATAACTCCAAAAGGCAGCATGATGGTGGTTCAGACTTGGTGGCAAACACAAACACCGGGTATAACAAGTTTCAGCGGCGAGATGACAATTATCGAGGCAATAACAACAATGGCAATTACAGGGGAAATTTCCGAGGACCGGCTAACCCCCAGGAAGCATTCAACATGCCGTGTCCACGTCATAGTAGGAACGGTAAACCGGCAAATCACTCTTTGGCCCAGTGTGTTGATCTTCAGAGATGGAAGAACGAGGAGTTTGCCAGGATGAAATGGGAGGAAACGGTCCGAGGCCGGGTAATGGAAATAACCCGGCCCACGGACCACAAGCTGGAGGAAATAATGGAGGACCACCCGGCCCGGATAATGGACCAGCCGGGTTAGGTTTCCAGCAAAACCCCAAAGAGTTAAATCGAGGACAGTATCATATTACAGTTTCCAGCACTTGTCGGAGAGATCAGAAATTAAAGAAAGAGCTGTCAACGCCGTTCTTCCCGCGGTTCCGAGATATTTGAAGTGGTCCGAGTATCCGATCACTTGGTCTAGAGAGGATCACCCGGACCGAGTGGATGCACCTGGAGCGTTGGCTTTAGTTGTTGCACCTCAGGTTTCGGGTTATATTTTACACAAGGTTCTTATGGATGGAGGTAGTAGCATCAACATTCTGTATTGGGATACATTCATCCGGATGGGTTTCACAGCCAAGCAGCTTCACCCTTCTGGTACTATCTTTCATGGTATTGTCCCTGGAAAGTCAGCAAGACCAGAGGGAACAATAACATTGGAGGTCGCGTTTGGAGAATCAAAGGATAATTTCAGGTCTGAGATGATTTGTTTTGAGGTGGTCAAATTGAAGAGCCCTATCATGCTCTCTTTGGCCGTAACGTTTTTGCTAGATTCATGGCGAGGCCGTGTTATGTGTACTTAAAGATGAAGATGCCAGGTCCAAAAGGTATTATCACAGTCAATGGCAGTCGTGAGTTGGCGTTACAATGTGAGCAAGGTGATGCTGTTATGGCAGAACAAGCCTGTGCGGAAGAGGAGTTGAATTACTACAAAGCTACCACAAATCCGGATGATGGGACAATTTTGAAGAAACCAATGACCGAAGAGAGGGCGAAATTCAAAGCGGCTCAGGATACCAAGATGATTGACTTCGTGCCGGGTGATTCGTCCAAGCAGTTCTCTATCGGGTCAAATCTGACTGACAAATAGGAAAGCGCGCTCATCGAATTCATCCGTGAGAATCGGGATGTCTTTGCATGGAAACCTAGTGACATGCCAGGCATACCGACTGAATTCGCTGAGCACCGCTTACATGTTGATCCTAAAGCAAGACCGATTAAACAGGGATTGCGCAGTTGAATGAGGAAAGAAGAAGGATTGTAGGAGAAGAGATAGCTCGTTTACTCGCCGCAGGATTCATTATGGAGTGTTACATCCAAAGTGGTTGGCTAACCCGGTTTTAGTGTTGAAAAAGAACAATGAGTGGAGGATGTGTATTGATTTCACAAGTTTGAACAAGCATTGTCCGAAGGATCCGTTTGCGTTACCAAGGATTGATCAAATCATAGATGCTGTGGCAGGTAGTGATCTTTTGTGTTTCCTGGATGCATATTCAGGATACCATCAAATCAAGCTTGCAGAGGAAGATTGGGAGAAGACATCATTTATCACCCCATTTGGAGCTTTTTGTTACAAGAACATGACATTTGGACTGAAGAATGCTGGAGCAACTTATCAGAGGTGCATCCAGAGTTGTTTTGAGAAGCAGATAGATCGGAACGTGCATGCGTATGTTGATGATGTGGTGATCAAGACAAAGAAGGCTGAGACATTTATCGATGATTTGAGAGAAACTTTTGCTAACTTAAGGAGGTTTCAGATGAAGCTTAACCCAAAAAAGTGTGTGTTTGGAGTTCCATCAGGAAATTACTCGGCTTTATTGTGTCCGAGCGTGGGATTGAAGCAAACCCGGAAAAGATAGCAGCAATCAATAGGTTGGGAAAGCCGACTGAATTGAAGGAAGTCCAGAAGATCACGGGCTGCGTGGCTGCGTTGAGTAGGTTCATATCCCGACTGGGAGAGAAAGCAATTCCCTTATACCGACTCTTGAGGAAGTCAGATAAATTTGTTTGGGATGAGGAAGCTGATAAAGCCCTGGAGGCATTGAAGGAAACATTATCGAAAGCACCAATCTTAGCTGCTCCAGCTCCAAAGGAGCCCATGCTGTTGTACATAGCTGCGAATTCCCGAGCAGTTAGTGTAGTTATTGTGGTAGAGCGAAAGGAAGAAGGAAAGGAGCATCTGGTTCAAAGGCCGGTTTATTATGTCAGTGAGGTTTTGACTCCGGCTAAACAGAGGTATCCCCAGTGGCAGAAGTTAGTTTTTGGCGTTTTCATGGCCAGTCGGAAATTGAAGCATTACTTTCAAGAACACCCCATTACAGTGGTAAGTGGAGCACCATTGGCAGACATTGTGTGCAATACTGAAGCTACTGGAAGAATTGCCAAGTGGGCGATTGAGATGGGTGATTATCACATCAAGTATGAGCCTCGCACAGCGATTAAGTCACAAGCCTTGATTGATTTTGTCAATGATTGGACCGAGTTAAGCACGGCACCACCCAAGGCGCCGAGTTATAAGTCATGGGTTATGCATTTTGATGGATCCAAGCAGTATGAGGGATCAGGAGCAGGAGTGGTTCTCACTTCACCCAAAGGGGATAAGATGAGTTATGTTCTTCAGATTCACTTCGATTGCACCAATAATATTGCTGAGTATGAAGCTTTGTTACATGGTTTGCGCATTGCCAAGGAGATGAACATCAAAAGGATATGTGTTTCGGTGACTCGGATCTTGTAGCGCAGCAAGTTTCTGGGACTTGGGACAGGAAAGATGAGAAGATGGCGGCTTACAGAAGGGCTGTTGATGAAGCAGCTGGATTCTTTTCAGGATTCCAGGTGGATCATATTGATAGAAGGAAAAACGAGGCAGCAGATGCTTTGTCAAGATTGGGATCACGTAGAGAGCCAGTTCCACCAAATGTGTTCCTGGACGAGTTATGGAAGCCATCAGTCCAACTTCCGGGTGAAGAGGAAGATGAAAGTCCAGATCAAGATTCCGAGTTAGTAGCAGCGTTGCATGAGATTCCTGAGTGGACTGAACCATATCTGGATTATATGATAAGGAAGATTTTGCCGAGTAATGAAGTTATGGCGCGACAAATTGTTAGAAGATCACTCGGCTATGCAGTAATTGATGGTGAGTTGTACAAGCGCAGTGTTTCTGGAGTTTATCAGCGATGTGTTTCATCAGTCGAAGGAAGGCAAATTTTGCAAGAGATACATGCTGGGGACTGTGGTCATCATGCTTCATCTAGGTCTCTGGTGGCCAAGGCATTTAGGCATGGATTCTTTTGGCTACAGCTTTCAAGGATGCAGAGCAGATTGTTAGGGCATGTGATGGATGTCAAAGATATGCAAGACAGGAGCATGTGCCAGCTCAGGAATTGAGGACAATACCAATCACTTGGCCGTTTGCAGTTTGGGGTCTTGATATGATGGGGCCCTTTCAGATGACATCGTGCAAGAAAACTCATCTCTTGGTGGCTGTTGATAAGTTCACTAAGTGGGTTGAAGTGGAGCCAGTTACAAGTTGTGATGCTTCCAAAGTTGTCACGTTTCTGAAGAAAATTATCAGTCGGTTTGGTTATCCTCACAGTATCATCACAGATAATGGGACCAACATGTCACTCGGTGAAACAGAGATATTCTGCAAAGAGAAGGGAATCAGATTAGACCTTGCTTCGGTGGCACATCCACAGGCCAACGGGCAGGTAGAAAGGAGTAATCAGGAAATATTGAAAGGAATCAAACCAAGACTTCGAGTTCCGATTGAAAAGGCGTATGGAGCTTGGGTGAAAGAGTTACCCGCAGTGGTTTGGGGGATCAATACAACCCCGAATAGATCAACCAAACGTACACCGTTCTTTCTGGTGTATGGAGCAGAAGCAGTGTTACCGAGTGATATAGTCCATGACTCGCCAAGAGTGGCGGCGTATGTGGAGTCAAGCAATGCAATTGCAAGGGAGGATTCGATTGATGCCCTCGAGAGGAGCGTGAGTTAGCATTGGAACGGTCCGCAGTTTATCAGCAGGATTTGCGGCGTTATCATAGTCGCCGAGTAAGATCAAGAACTTTCCAGGAAGGAGATTTAGTTTTACGGCTCAGACAGAATCAGTCAGGGATGCACAAGCTAACTCCTCCATGGGAAGGGCCGTTCCTTATCAGTCGGAAATTGCACAATGGTTCATATTATCTGATAGATGTGAGAGAGAAAGGTGAAGAGAACAACACGGACCATGCTATCCTTCCTATGGAAGAGACGAAGCGGCCGTGGAACATTGCTCATCTTCGCCCATATTATACCTAGTGAACATGAACCTAGGCCGAGTTATGTAACACACGATGTAACCCCCAGCAGGTTTCAGACGCGCTCTTTTCCTTACCAGGGTACCTAAGGGGACTGGAAGGTTTTTAATGAGGCGGCTTGCTGGTGTATCTTTAATAAAGAAGAGTATTGAGAAGAAATCTTTTCTACTGTTTTACTTTTTATAGATTATGTTTAAAGCTTTGCCCAAAGGAGTGCTTAGCAAAAAGTCCTATAGCTGTTGCCCAAGAGAGCACGCATAGAGATGTTTGAGTCAATGGGGTAATGATGCATAGTTTAAGCCTTTACTTGTAAACATTGATCCAGGGCTTGGGGACTTATGAATTATAAGTTCATAAGTTTTAATCCTAAGACCCGGCTTTTAAGCCTTAATTTTGTTCTTGGTTAAACTTGCCTATCAGTTTGATGTTACTCACAATTTTATGACCAGATTGCTTACTTGTTAATTCAATCAACTATGATGCCCATGCTGGGACTTAGTTTGACCCTGTTTTAGCAAAGGAAAAAGTAGCAACTGAGAAAGTCATGTGAAAACCGACTGATAAGAAGCTAAAGATAAACCAAAAGGGTCATCTAAACCATAAAAAGTATAAGTTATTACAAAATATTGAGTATTTCATATAGTGCACAGACGCACCATCAAATAAAAGGCAAAGTATTTCAGAGCATATTACAATGCCCATTGGCCGAATAATTGTTTTGCAGGAAAAGGTGAAGCAGGAAGCTGGCTCAGATAGCCGGGTTATCGGTG